>ML828159.1:0-19915 GCA_009831015.1 Picea engelmannii | reverse complement strand
AAATATTGCAGAGATAGCAGCGGAACAACAAATTATATGGAACCACGACTCCAAAATTATACCTTTATTGATAGGAAACAATGTTCACTTGCCTCTTCGAGGGGGAAACCTCTAGTAGAGAAGAGCTCTATTACAATAATTTTCCAAGACAAAACTTCTCATACCCTCTACTCTTATTTATACTAAATCTATCTATCAAAAAAAACAATCTAGAGGAAGATCCCTCTAGAAGCGGAAGCTTCTATTAGGTCTTCTTACAATTGACTTATTCCTCCTTATTTATAGGCCTTATTAATATTGACCTTTATTACATGTAAATATATTATTCTACCCACTTGAGGGGTTAGGTAGGTTAGGTCCCTAACAAAAAAGGAGAAGGCACGAGGTTGATATCTTGTAAAGTGGACTCAGGAAGATCAAGCCACCAACTTTCAATGGTCAACACAGGAAAGGAGAGGAGGTCGAGGCCTGGCTATTGGAAATGAAGAAATATTTCCAGCTTCATGATTAGCCCTCATGGGTAGAAGTTATAATTTCCACCTACCACTTGCAAGGAAAGGAATCCATGTGGTGGGATCGACTTAAGCAAGCCAAGAACCTTGATGAGAAGAGGATCTCATCGAGGCAATTCAAAGGATATTTCCAAGAGAAATATTTGTCTGAGCATTACTATGAAAGGAAGATGAAAGAGTTCTTTGAACTCAAGTTGAGAACCATGACAATGGAGGAATACGAGAAGAGGTTCTTTGAATTGTTGAAACATGTTGACTTCATAAAAGATGAGAAGATAAAAATCCAAAGGTTTCTAAGTGGGTTACCCCCCTTCTACAATGACAAGATTCAATACCATAACCCCAATACTTTGGAGGAACCATAAGAAGAGCAAGGCATATTTATGAGCAAAGCAGAGGGAGACCAATTTTCCAAAAAGCTTGGAATGACAATGTGCATTCTAATGTTAGCACATGTAAATTTTCAATTTTTGATTTGTCCTAAATTGTTCTTTACATGTTGATTGTGTTCTTGGGATTAAGTGCATTGAGGTTAAAAGCTCCAGGTTCATTTGGGCAAAGTTTGGAAAATAATAAAAAATGATTTTTTATTAGGTAATTATGCTCTCAAGTTGGGCAAAGTTTGGAAAATAATAAAAAATGATTTTTTATTAGGTAATTATGCTCTCAAGTTTATAACGGGGTTTTAAATTTTGTTCAAATAAAAATATTGGATTAAATCTAGACCCAATTTCTAAGTGTTCAAACCAAACATAGAATCCTGAGCCAAGCACTATCGACCAAAGTCCACTAGCTATCAACCAAACCACAAAGCCTAGTGCTAAAGTCACAAAGGAGGAACCCATGAGGGGCATTGCATGTTGAAACAAGTTGTAGGTGCCCAAATATATAAAGGGTTTATATTGTTTTCTCTTACTCCATGTGGGATAATAAACAAAACGAAAAGAGCTAAGATCGAGCACCAAGTATAAAGGAGGAGAGCACCAATTGTGCCTGTAGACAAATAAATTTTTTGCCAAGTGTACCAGATCATACACCAGGTTATAAGAGTTATCCTTGTTGCTGCCAAGCACTATTAGAAGGTGACCAGAAGAAAACTATCACTAATCACCAAATGCCAAGAGAAAAATTGCAAGTGTCAATGCGTTGAAGCTACTAAGTGTTAGTGCATCGATGAAAATCTCCCACGAGAATGTGAAGAGGTAAATCGACAGCATGATGCTCCTAATGAATTATGTCATCCATAGAATATGTGTTTTGCTTATATTTCCAGTATAGTAGAGGAGTCATCTTCGGAAATGTTGGTTATCAATGTGAGACAGTTGAGGCTTGAGGAGTTTGTGAGAGTATATGGAGGCGACTTCATGGCCAAGCTAGCCTATTTTTCTGCAATAGAAATGGATGGATTGAAAGTATATCGCTTGTATCTAATATGTGCCAACATATTGTACCCCCTCATTCTCCATTGTTGATTTTCAAAGACTCCTATTCTATGTCTTCTACACCTGGTTTGAGCAAGGACTGAACTGATACCTCTCATGGAAGAATTATGACATGTTTTGAATTACAAAAGTAGAGCAACGTTTATTTGGGGTTTTTTTTTAACCATATTGTGCAGCAAGATCTCGACAGGTTGCTTGCAGTTTCTGAGACTATAAAACGTTTGATTACAATTGTCCACGAAATGGTAGTGAAGCAAGTTGAGGAACACAAGTATAGGAGGAAATAAAAAAGAATTTCTAAATGGATTGAGAAGTCAAAGGAAATACCTAATTTTGGTTTGGGTCCCAAAGATCCTTTGGCATAGAAAAAGGGGTGAATGTTTCCAGGATTCATTACCAAGCTCCTACAGGTTAAGACATCATTGCGGAGTCTTCAAATGTCATGAATAGGTCAAGACACTGAAGAAAGGGTGAAAAAGTAGCCTTGTTGCGCAATGTCGTTGCACATTTTCTGAAGGTTATTGTTGCGTAGCGAGCATGCTACACAACTATGACATAGTAGTTTGTCATCTCCAAATCAACTTGTATAGGTTAGCAACTATGCCAACTCACCTTCATCGACTCTAGAAGTAAAAAATCATCATCAAGGTTGCTTGATACAAGAAGATAAAGCAGATAAAGCATATCCTTTGCATAATAGGTTTTTGTTTCCTAAATTGGCAGGGAGTTTCAAAGTCAAAACAAAAATCCCAGTTTTTAGGGATTGAACATTAAATTTTGTAACTCCTTTTATTTTTGGAAAAATGGAGATCTCAACCTCCTAGTTTTGAGATGAGGCTATTATGTATGAGATTCTATATAATGTAATGAAGAAGACTCGTGAACGAGGGGGTTTGAGAGAGGAGAAGGAAGACTGTGGTTCCATGTAATTTTTTTCTTAATTCCTAGTGATCAATAAGAAGTACAAGCTTTTTGCCTCAAGGATTCATGTGTTGGTGTATTTCTGGTGTTGTGTTTTTCTCTTAGTGAATGTGTTTCCTTTACTAGTTGTTCATTTATGTTTTGATTCTTCAAAGTATTTAATTAAAACAAATTCTCAGAATTCAGTTTATGTTGCTTTGTTTAATGAAATTGAATACTTCCACTCCATTCATCTAAAGTCAAGCTTGGAATTCGCCCTAGATAGGTGCTCTATGTTTGATGGACTATTTTCTAGCTTCTTCCACCATGCTACAAGATATTTAACAACTAGAAGACACCAACAATCTTTCCCTTGTCTCAAATATGATCATAACAAGTTTTGATCACTTTGATCTACCATTTAACACTTGACTTTATGCCCAATGGTCAACTTGTATCCTATCAACCACAGTTAAATCCAAAATCCTTTGCCACAAATTATCTAGCCATTACCCTTAAGTAAAGAACCAGTTATTGAGGTGACACTAGGTGATTGAGTTGTAAGAGAAATCCCTCTCTAGGTTGGAAGGGATAGCTTCCAATCCGAAAGTAGGTTTGTGGTTACCTCTGTGATTTGTCTCCACAGCCAAGGTAAATTACAGATTGATAACATTTTGGCTCCATTGTCGGGGACTAAAGGTGAAATCTTCCATGGGAGAAACGAAAAGATTCAGACCTAATTGTTGATGGTGGACAACAGTCAAACACAAGGAGGTTGTAAACCATTCACCTGGTGACTCCAATCAATGTTGCAATCATATTCAAAGACTCCACTGGAGAACGAGTCATGTCAACAAAGACATGAAACGATAAGGAATCAGGTACCGAGGCTTAAGTTTTTTCCAAGATATAATATTATGTCTCATCAATTGCTTCATGTCCTTTCCTGAAAATGCTAAGAGAATTTTTCTGTACCTGTTGTATTCTATTGACGACGAGAAATTTGAACTTGAATACCATTCTTTGAAAACTGTATATTCTTCTTCTTGTGTTGATGAGCTTGACCAAGATCATACATCTGAACCAAATGATGATCATGAGAGATCCATTCTTGTATATCATTCATTAAATACTGTAGATATATCTTTCTCATATATTGTTGATCTCGAACAAGATTTTAATGATGACCATATTCAATCTGATGAGCCTCATGTAACAAACTGATGTATTTCCTCATGTACCTAATCCTACACCTTCCAAGATTCAACAGAGATACAAACCTCTTAAATTTCCTCTTATGCTTCATGATTTTCCTCCAAAACACTATAAAAACCCACCTATGTTTGATGGAGGACCTGATAAGATTTCAGTTGAAAAGCACATCCACGGTGTTGAGCATTTTCTTGATCTTTTCAAAGTTGAACATGTTGATGTTTGTTTGAGAGCCTTTTCCCAGTCATTACAAGGAGATGCCAAAGAATGGTTTAGGCATTTAGAGCCCGAGTCCATTAGCTCATGGGAGAAATTGAATAATGTCTTCCCGAAATTCTGGGGTGAGAGAAATTTATGGGACTAGTATGTGGTGGAGTTTCAAGCCATGAAGAGGCAAAGCAATGAAACAGACTATATGTTCAACATAAGGTTTTCTATTTTTTATTTCAACATGCCCAAAGAAGTCTGACCCCCTGAAATTGTTGCCATTCTCAATTATGCAACAACCTTTCATCTAGATTTGTCTTTTCTTCTAATGGAGAGGAGATATGCTACCTTGCAACAGATGTTCAATGATTCTCGGGAGGTTGAAGACAATTTACAATATTGTGGTAAGTTATCTGAGCAGATTGGGGATGAAGAGTTAGATGGTGAAGTGCATGAACATGAGGCTGAGCATGAACAAAAAGCAATTGATCTGAATTTTGAGTAGAGGGTTAATAAGAGCATGCATTTTCTTGAAGTTTCTAATGTTGATGTATTTGCAGAGAATAATAAACAATTTTATGATCCACAAGTTGTTGTGACAAAATGTTTTGTCGTTGATTCGAATTTTGATCCTTTGCATCATGAGCAAAAAGCTTATTGTTTGATGAATCTTTTTGAAGTCTGCAATGATGATGTTTTTGTCGAAAATGTAGATCATCCCACTAAAGAGAAATCCATTATCCCAATTTTTTTGTGTGATGACATTATAGGTGTTTATGATCTCCCTTTATATGATGAATATGATGATTATTATGAGGATGATTTCTTAGAGAAATTGGAAATTCTTCCTTCATTAACAAATGCTCAGTTTCAACAAGCTAATGAAAACAATCAGATTATATGTCATGGTTATACCACTTCACATAAGGAAAATAGTGAGCTCGATGGTGAAAATTCTATGCCCTTGTGCTTTACTTCATTTCAGTTTTTGAAGGAGAATTTTAAAATCATCACTAAAAAAGAGTGTGACTTGATGCAAAATCACCATAGTTTAATAGAGCAAGCTCACAACAGCATAAACTGAAAGCAACCTTCTCTAGTTTTTAATGATCCTGGAGTTGATCATATGGAGAGTTTCAACAATCAAAATTTGCAATCTATGATCAGTTGTAAATCTGAAAATAAAATTAATGATCATTTGGTGTGAAAATCAACCATGTCTTTCGTCCTAGCAAGGGTTTTATTGCATCAGTTTTATGCAGACTTTCAATCCTTTCATGACAACTCTAAATCAGATTTGTATAAGAGCAAAAAAGTAGATGAAAGGGTGGATTCACAACATATAAATCACCTGAAGCAGATTCATAATTTGTTGGATGACCTCAACATTAGTTTTAATTCTTACGAGGATCCTTTTACATCATGCTTGCAGGTGGTAAACAATCCCAAAGTTTTAGATTTTGTGAGCATTGAATTTGTTTGGGAGAAAGAGATAGGGAGAAAGAAGAAGTACTACATTGAAGAGTTTAACCCCACTCATAACCATCAGCAAAAGGCGTACATAGGGGCCAATATTTCTTGGAAATCTAAAATCCTTATTGCTCAATTAAGGACTAATTCTCATCAACTCCGTTGTGAAACAGGGCACTGGAAAAGGCCAAAAGAAAGGTGGGAAGAAAGAGTATGTATTTTGTGCTCGTCCGGAAAAGTGGAAACAGAAAAACATTTCATTTTAGAATGTGAAGCCCTCAAAGACAGTAGGGAAAATTATGCAGGTATTCTGGAAGCTAATTCTTGGGATAATCTATTCAGCAAAGAGTGTGTTGAGAAGCTGGGAGTGATTATTGTAAAACTTCACAGGAAAAGGGCCGAATACAAAAGTCAGATGGAAAAACAATCTGTCCCATAGGCTATTTTTAGCCTCGTGGACGTTAAAAATACTTTCTTTATTTCTTTCTTTGCAAGTTTTCATTGAAGTTGTCATCAAGGAGGCTTCTCACTTTGCCTCTGAAGAACATGCAGAAAGCTCAAACAATGCACAAAGCACTTGCATGGATACACTAGGTTTTTTGTTTCACTTGAATTGGAAAGTTCATTTAGTAGCTTAGTGTAGGTAGCAGTCTGAATAAGCTTGACACTTTGAGCATCTCTTTCAGCATTTTTTAGTTTTCAGTATATGTTTTAAGATGCCGGTAATAGTCTTTAGTAGTGTACAATATAGTTCCAGTTTGCATTTTGGCGCATTTTGGCTTTGGTTGCAGGATGATTTGATTATAGTTCAAAGGAGTGTCAGTTTGCAGTTTGGGAGCATCCCAATGGATCAGGCATAGGCCTACGGTGTTCTTTGGAGCCTCGCAAAGAGGACACCATCCCCATTGGAGACGATGTTAACACATGTAAAGTTTCAATTTGTGATTTGGCATAAATTGTTCTTTACAGGTTGATTGTGTTCTCGAGATTAAGTGCATTGAGGTTAAAACCTCCTGGTTCATTTGGGAAAAGTTTTGCAAATAAAAAATTGATTTTTTATTAGCTGATTATGCTCTCGGGCTTATAACAGGGTATTGAGGTTAAAACCTCCTGGTTCATTTGGGAAAAGTTTAGCTAATAAAAAATTGATTTTTTATTAGCTAATTATGCTCTCGGGCTTATAACGGGGTTTTAAATTTTGTTCAAATAAAAATATCCCAAATGAACCAGGAAGTTTTAACCTCAATACCCGGTTATAAGCCCGAGAGCATAATTAGCTAATAAAAAATCAAATAGGGTTTTAAATTTTGTTCAAATAAAAATATTGGATTAAATCTAGAATTTTTTATTAGCTATTTATGCTCTCGGGCTTATAATAGGGTTTTAAATTTTGTTCAAATAAAAATATTGATTTTTTATTAGCTAATTATGCTCTCGGGCTTATAACAGGGTTTTAAATTTTGTTCAAATAAAAATATTGATTTTTTATTAGCTAATTATGCTCTCGGGCTTATAACAGGGTTGTTTTAAATATTGTTCAAATAAAAATATTGGGTTTTAAATTTTGTTCAAATAAAAATATTGATTTTTTATTAGCTAATTATGCTCTCGGGCTTACAACAGGGTTGTTTTAAATTTTGTTCAAATAAAAATATTGGGTTAAATATAGACCCAATTTTTAAGTGTTCAAACCAAACATTGAAGGCTGGGCCAGGAACTATCAACCAAAGTCAACTAACTATCAGCCAAACCACAAATCCCATTGCTAAAGTCAGGGAGAAGGAACCCGGGAGAGGCATTGTATTAACACTATACTTTGCAGCGAGCTTTAGGTGCCCGAATATATAAAGGGTTTATGTTGTTTTCTCTTACTCGATGTGGGATAATATACAAAACGAAAAGAGCCAAGATCGAGCACCAAGTGTAAAGGAGGAGAGCGCCAACTGTGTCTGCAGACAAGTAAAAATGTTTCCAAGTGTACCAGATCATACACCAGGTTACAGGAGTTGTCCTTGTCGCTGCCAAGTGTTATTAGAAGGTGCCCAAAAGAAAACTATCACTAAACACCAAATGACAAGAGAAAATCTGCAAGTGGCAATGCGTTGAAGGTACTAAGTGTTAGTGCGTCGATGACAATCTCCCACGGGAATGTGAAGAGGTAAATCGACAGCATGTTGCTCCTAATGAATTATGTCATCCATAGAATATGTGTTTTGATTATATTTCCAGTATAGCAGAGGAGTCATCTTCATAAATTTGAAAATTTCAGTTATCAGTGTGATATAGTTGAGGCTTGAGGAGCTTGTGAGAGTATATGGAGGCGACTTCATGGCCAAGCTATCCCATTTTGTTGCAATAGAAATGGATCCACTGAAAGTAAATCTCTTGTATCTAATATGTGCCAACATCTCGTACCCCCTCATTCTCCACTGTCGACTGTCATAGATTCCTATTCTATATCATCTACACCTGGAATTAGCAAGGACTAAACTGATACCTCTCATGGAAGAATTATGGCATGCATTGAATTACAAAATCAGAGCAACGTTTGTTTGGGGGATATTTCGAACCATATTGTGCAGCAAGATCTCGACAGGTTGCTTGACAAGGCAATTTATGAGGCTATAAAACGTTTGATTACAATTGTCCACGAAATGGTGGTAAAGCAAGTTGAGGAACATAAGTATAGGAGGAAATAAAAAAGACTTTCTAAATGGCTCGAGAAGTCAAAGGAAATACCTAATTATGGTTTGGGTTCCAAATATCCTTTGGCATAAAAAATGGGGTGAATGTTTCCAGGATCCATTACCAAGCTCCTATAGGTTAAGACATCATTGTAGAGTCTTCAAATGTCATGAACAAGTCAAGCAATTGAAGAAAGGGTGAAAAAGGAGCCTTGCTGCACAACATCACTGCACATTTTCTGAAGGTTGTTGTTGCACAACGAGCATGCTGTGCAACTGTGATAGAGATGTTTGTCAGCTCCAGATCAGCTTGTATAGGTCAACAACTATGCCAACTCACCTTCATCGACTCTAGAAGTAAAAAATCATCATCAAGGTTGCTTGATACGAGAAGATTAAGCAGATAAAGCATATCCTCTGCATAATAGGTTTTTGTTTCCTAAATTGGAAGGGAGTTTCAAAGTCAAAACAGAAACCCAATTTGGAGGGATTGAACATTAAATTTTGTAACTCCTTTTATTTTTGGAAAAATGGAGATCTTGACCTCCTAGTTTTGAGGTGAGGTTATGATGTATGAGATTCTATATAATGTAATGAAGAATACTCGTGAAGTAGGGGGTTCGAGAGGGGAGAATGAAGACTTTGGTTCCATGTAGATTGTTTCTTAATGCCTAGTGAATAATAAGAAGTACAAGCTCTTTTTCTCAAGGATTCATGTGTTGGTGTATTTCTGGTGTTGTGTTTTTCTCTTAGTGAATGTGTTTCCTTTACTAGTTTCTCATTTATGTGTTGATTCTTCAAAGTATTCAATTAAAATGAATTCTCAGAGTTCATTTTATGCTGCTATGTTTTATGAAATTGAATGCTTCCACTCCATTCATCCAAAGTAAAACTTGGAATTCATACTAGAAAGGTGCTCTATGTTTGATGGATTGTTTTCTAGCTTATTCCACCATGCTACAACAGATTTAACAACTAGAGGACACCAACTATCTTTCCCTTGTCTCAAATCTGCTCATAACCAGTTTTGATCACTTTTATCTGCCATTTAACACTTGACTCCATGCCCAATGGTCAACTTTTACCCTATCAGCCACAGTTAAATCCAAAATCCTTTGCCACAAAAGATCTAGCCATTGCCCTTGAGTAAACAACCAGTTACTAAGGTGACATTGGGTGATTGAGTTGTAAGAGAGAGCCCTCTCTGGATTGGAAGGGCTAGCTTCCAATCCTCAAGTAGATTTTTGGTTACCTCTATGATTTGTCTCCACAACCAAGGCAAATTACAGAGTTATAACAAACAAGATGAAGGGTAAAAGGGACCAAAGGTAGAAAGGTTTTAAACCACCCTTTTTCAATAACAATACCCAAGCAAATCAACAAGGTCAATCAACCCAAAATGAACACAAGAATGTGGAATCATTTGGGAAAGGGCCAGGGCAGTAGCCTGTACAATGTTGGGGATGTGAGGGAAATCACTTATATAGGGACTACCCTCACAAGGGAAAGAGAATGAGGATTGTCCACAACATTCAGGAGGCTGAAATAGTTGAATACATGGGAGGAAACATGCCAAGGATTTATGTAGCCTTGGACAAAAAGCAAGTGGAATATCAATCCCCCATGATTGAAGTGAAAACTAAGATTGATAACAAGCCCATAGCAATTTTAATTGATTATGGAGCTAGCCATAGTTACATAAATGCTAACATTGTTGAAATATTTCACTTGCATTGGAGTAAGCATAAGAAATCTTGGTTAGTTCAATTAGCCACAAGGGTTAAGAGGAAAATCAATGAGTTGGTTAAAAATTGCTCGATAGACATGAATGGACTCAACACAAAGGTAGATGTAAATATCATTCCATTGGGTTCATATGATTGTCTAATTGGTATGGATTGGTTGGAAAAACACCATGTTGTCCTAGACTATTATAACAAGACAATCACATGTCTTTATGAAGAAGGGAAACAAGGCAAGATTCAAGGCATTCCAAGAGTTGTAGTTGTTAGAGAGATTTCATCTATGCAGATGGAAAAGAGTTTCATATAGGGATGTCATGTTTTTGCAGCCCATCCGATCTTGAGTGATTTTGAAGGCGTTTTTAGGGAAATCCCAACATTTCCAACAAAGAGAGACATATATTTAGTGCTAAGAGCTCCCCCAGTGTCCAAGACACCTTAGAGAATGGGCACACCAGAATTGAAAGAGTTTCGTATACAACTTGAAGAATTGTTAAAGAACGGGTATATACACCCAAGTGTGTCACCTTGGGGAGCCTCGGTTCTTTTTGTGAAGAAGAAAGATGGAATCTTGCAGCCATGTATCGTTTGCCAAGAATCGATTACTTATTTGATCAACTGAAAGGTGCAAGAATATTTTTGAAGATTGACTTGATATTAGGTTATCATCAAGTGAGGATAAAGGATGAAGACGTTAGTAAGACGACATTCAGAACAAGATATGGGCATTAGGAATTCACAGTAGTGCCATTTGGACTATCAAATTCCCCAACTGTTTTTATGTGTCTGATGAATGGAGTGTTTAGGGAGTACCTGGACAAGTTTATGATTGTGTTCCTAGATGATATACTCATCTACTCTAAGTCAGAAGATGAACATGAGCATTTAAGAATGGTGTTGCAAGTTTTAAGAGAGCATAAGTTGTATGCTAATCTAAGTAAGTGCATCTTTTACCAAAAGAAGATTCACTACTTGGGGCATATAATTTCAACAGATGGGATAACATTGCATCTCGAGAAGATAGAGGCCATTAGAGGATGGTCAGTTCCCAGAAATGTCACAAATGTTAGATCATTAATTGGTATTGCCAATTATTATCAAAGATTCATAAAATGATTTTTAAAGATTGCAAGTCCAAACACTTATTTGCAAAAGAAGGGAGTGAAGTTTGAATGGACTTCCAAGTGTGAAGAGAGTTTTCAGCAGTTGAAGGAAATATTGACAAGTGCACCAATATTGAAGATTGCAGATCTAGATGAAGATTTTGTTGCATGCATTGATGCATGGAAGGAAGGGCTTGGTGGAGTCCTTAGCCAAAGAGATCATGTGGTGTGCTATGAGTACAAAAAAATAAAAGAGCATGAGAGGAATTATGCTACACATGACGTGGATTTAGTGACAATTGTACATGCATTAAAAATGTGGAGATATTACCTCATGGGTAAGAAATTCGAGCTAAGGACAAACCACTATGGCCTAAAAAACTTGCTTGGACAACCAGCACTAAATTCCAGACAAACTAGATGACTTGATTTTCTTAGTGAACATGACTTTGAAATTAAGCATATAAAGGGAAAGGAAAATCAAGTGGTTGATGCACTCAACATGAGAGCTCATGAAGTGCATGTTGCAACCATTAGAATGTACATGATAGATCTGAAAGACAAATTGTTGCAGCAACAAATTCAGATCAACATTATCTAAAAATAAAAAGAAACATTACAACAAGGTAATTTTCAACATAAAATTAATTATTGTGCGCTAAAAGAAGATGGAATTCTCATGTACAAAGAGAAAGTATATGTGTCAAATTCCACTGAGCTGAAAAATGCAGTTCTGAAGGAAATGCATAATGTGCCATATGTTAGGCACCCAAGATATCAAAAGACAATTACAGTTGTGAGAAGCCAATACTTTTGGTCGGGAATGAAAAAAGATATGGCTAATTATATAACTAGATGTCTAGAATTCTAGAAGGTAAAGACAGAGCATATGCATCCAGCTAGGTTGTTACAACCATTTCACATTCCCAAATGGAAGTGGGAAGTTGTTACAGTTGATTTTATTACAAAGTTGCCGAAAAGAGTGAAGCAATATGATTCCATCATGGTGGTGGTGGATAAATTAACTAAAGCAACACATTTTATTCTAGTGAAGATTACACACAAGGCAACAAATATTGTAGAGATTTATATGAAAGAAATTGTCAGGTTATTTGAGGTGCCTAAGGCAATAGTTTCATACATAGATCCAAAGTTTATATCCAATCTTTGGATAGGTTTGTTCAAAGGATTTGGAAAAAAATTAAATGTTAGTACCGTGTATCATCCAGAATCAGATGGGCAAACAAAGAGGACTAACAAGATAATTGAGGACATGCTTAGAATGTATGTGATGGATCAACCATCAAAGTGAGAAGATTATATTCATTTAGTTGAATTTTCCTACAATAATGGGTATTTGGCCTCATTGAAAATAAGTCCATTTGAAGCATTGTATGGAAAAAAAATGTAACACTTCGGTGAGTTGGGATAATCCAAAAGACAGATTAGTTGTTGGGCCATATTTGTTAAAGGAAATGGAAGAGTAGATGGAAAAGATAAAGCATAATTTAAAAGATTCCCAAGATATGCAGAAACATTATGCAGACAAAAATAGAGTGTTTAATATTTCAAAGTGAGAGAGCTTGTGTTCTTAAAAGTGAAAGAAAATATAAGTTCACTAAGATTAGGAAGTTGCCCAAAGTTGGCAGCAAGGTATTGTGGACCTTTTGAAATATTAAAAAAGATAGGGCCAATTGCATACATGCTAGCATTACTTGCATCCATGAGAGTGCATAATGTATTTCATGTATCATTATTAAAGAAATATGTTTCTGACCCTAACCACATAATTGATTGGAATGTGATCCATGTGGAGCACGAAGGGGATTTCCGGGTGGAACCATTATACATCCTGGACAAGAAATTCAAAGTGCTTAGGAAAAAATCCATAGGATTGGTAAAGGTTCAATGGACCTACTACGGTCTTGAAGATGCTACATGGGAGCATGAAGAAAACATGTAGGAAGAGTACTCACAAATTTTTGATAGTTTTGAAGAAAACAAAATGTGAGACTCCATTTTGAGCAGCTAGAGTTTTGGAACCACATCTCAAAGTCCTAGTCAACTACGTTGGGGACCCTGAAAAAAGAATGGTTCATTCCTTGGGTTAATCCTGATAAACTAATGGTACAACCCTTGGGTTATCCCTGATAAACGAATGGTGCATTCCTTGGGTCGGCGAGTTGAGAGGAACAAGAGATTATGGTTGGAATTGTTGTTGGAGTTGTAATATTGCAGGATTTTATTTTTATAAGTATTGTGATGTAAATTTGCATATATGTATATCGACGTGGTGTGCATCGAGGATGATGCACAACTGTAGGGAAGGGGGAATGTAACATGCCCACTTTAATTAATGCTTAATGTAGATATAATGTGTGGCTACGACCAAGTGATGTAATATATGAATTGTATTTCTATGTTTTAATAATAAAAATGTGATGTCAGTTGCTAGGGGAACATGGACAGAGATGGGGATTGAATTAATCCAAAAGAGAGTGGAGGGTCCAGGATAATGTCCAAAGGGGTCCAAGGGGGAATTACCCATGTATATTAATTCAATCCATTTTCCCTAAAATTGTTATTTTTATATGAACCTCCTAATTTATGATTGAGTGTTCCCAAAGCCAATCACTGAATACATGTAAGAGGGTGGGTGTGAGTTGTCACATCCCAAATTTATTGGGCACATGGGGGTTGAGTACAATCAGCTTGGGGAAGTGTGTGAGTCAAGCAAATGAGCCAAAGGGAGGAAATTCATATGGGTTGGGACAACAATTTTTGGACAATCAAGTTTGTGCATGAAGAGCAAGTAGAGAGCAATAAAGAGAGCTTGGAGCTGGTAGAGGGAGAATTCTAGAGAAATATGGAGCATATTGGAGTGCATTTGGAGCTAGAAATTAAAGATCTACGTTGTCAAGCTTGAAGAGTGAACTCCTGAGCGAGTTGCACTATAAAAACAAGTGTTTATTGTTGGTTGTTGGTAGCTTTTCCTAGCAACAAGTTCCCTTGAGTTCCCAGCTAAGAGATTCTTGATTACATGTGCCAAAGAGACCCTAACAAATGAATGGGATGCCCGAGGGGCTGAGATTTGTGAAGGGGTACATTCCTTGGGTTGGGCAGGTCAAGACGAAGAGAGTTGGTGGAAGATCATGATAGTTGTCAGAGAATATTAGTGGGTTGTGTTTTTATGAGATGTGAGTGGACAATGTGAGACCACCCTCTTTTTTGGATTGCTATAATCAGCTTGGGGGTGATTTGTTGTTGAGATTTGGAACAACAAGTCTATGGTTGGGTGGAACATCCGTCCCAAGCAATTGGTTGCACAATAGATTTAAAAGATAAGTGTTTTATCTTGTTGATGTGTTATTTTTATGTGTATAAATGTTGTGCATGAACTCTGTGTATAAGTTTGATTATATGATGTTGTGTTTGAGTTACTGGTTGCATTTCATGAGCATTTTAACATGTTGCAGATGCATCTAAATAATGGTAACAACTAGCAATTAAATATGGTTTTAATTTGTAGTTGTAAGCTACAATAAATTAAATAACTATCATAAATTTCGTATTTATGAGTATTTTGCACTGTAATGTCCCTCAATTGGGTTGGGGGACATTACATAATTGGTCATGGTAAGTATTGCCATGGAAGATTTACAACATTGTCGGGAAATTGAATCTGACATGGAAACAAGTATTGAGACCCCATAAGATATGATAGAGACAATGACAAGTCTAAAAGTGGAAATTCAGAGTTCCAAGGTCAATAAAAAAAAGATAATAAGATCCCAAGAAGAACAACATCAATCAAATGTTGCATTACTTAGGGGTTTGATAGAAATACATAAGCAATTGCACGAAACACGGATCTAAAGTAACACTGGTAGGAGCCTATCAAGGAAAATATTATATAGTAGTGATACTCAGACATCCAGTGAAGAAACATTGTCAGACTACTTGTATATGGACATAACTACCTCTGATAAGTCATCCAGCAAAGGTACAAAGTCTGCTTCTCGTAAGAATAAGAGAAGGAAGCATTCCAAAGATGACATATGGGAGGAGTTCAAGAAGATAAAGTCACTTATCTTTGATGGTGAGGTGAAATCTAGTGAAGAAGCTAAAAAATGAGTTCTTGGATTAAATAAATATTTTCAGTTGCACAATTACTTCAGGAATATGAAGGCCAGAGTGGTCATAAATGACAGAGCTTCTATTTGGTACGAAGATCTAAAAAATGTGAAGATGATTAGTGAGAAGAAGGTCACATGGAGGTAGTTCAAAAATTACTTCAGACATAAATACCTTTCATAAAGGTATTATGATGGAAAAATAAAAGAATTTCAGGAGGGAAATTGGGATAGATGACCATGGAAAACTATACAAACATAATTTTGGAGTTGCTAAGATATGTTCCATATGTTCGAGATGAGAAAGTGAAAATGTATCACTTTCTCAGTGGGATGCCTATGTCCTACTAGGATAGGATTGAGTTTGATGATACTACAAATCTAGAAGAGGCGATCTAGAAGGACAAATATTGTTATGAGCAAGCTAAGTGTAAACTAGAATTCATCAAGGCCTAGAAGGAAAAGAGATAGGACAAATATGGTTAGAGGAATAAAGGCTTCAATCCCCAACAAAATAGGAACCAGGCAAAGAGTTCTAAGCGAAGTTACCCAACATAAAGCATATTTCAACAAAACTTTCCTGTGCAAAGTGGAAACAGGTCAGCAAAGCCAACAAAGGAAAAGTCGAAGGAACAACGGAAAGGACCTCTAAAATGTTGGGGATGTGGAAAAGAGTAATTGCTCAGAGATTTCCCACATAGAAATGACAACAATAGGAATATCCACGACATATAGGAAGCTCAATGGTCAATGATGTAGCAACAAATGTTCATAGAATTTATGTTGTTGTTGAAGACCGACAAGCAGTGCAAGCATTTGTGGTAGAAATTGAAGGTAAAATTTCTAAACAATTTGTTTCCATTTTGATCTAGGATCTAATATTAGCTATGTTGCGCCTCAAATTGTTAACTCTTGTTCCCTTCACAAGTGCAAACATAAGAAATCCGAGTTAGTGGAGCTAGCCACAAGGACTAAGAGGAAAGTAAGTGAGTCGGTAGAAGCATGCCCATTGGAAATTATTGGGTTGATTATGAGGGAAACTCTAAATATTTTACCATTAGGGTCATGTGATATATTAATTGGCACGGATAGGCTCACAACACATAAAGTCAAATTGGACTGCTGCATAAAACCTTTGATTTTGTAGATGATGATGGGAATTTGAGGGCAGTGAGGGGCATTTTAAAACTAATCTCAATAAGACAAGTTTCAACCTTACAAATAAAGAAATATTTTAGAAAAGGATGCCAATTGTACGCCATACATGTATTAGAGTTGGAAAAAAATGAGAGTTTGTGGATTGAAGACTACCCCATGCTTCGAGAATTCAAAGATGTGTTTCCAAACAAGATACCATGACTACCTCCTAAGAGGGACCTTGATTTCTCAATTGATCTTGTGCCTAGAGATGCACCTATATTCATTGCTCCTTTCCGGATGAGTACTCCTGAGTTGGTCCATTTAAAAATTCAACTACAAGATGATATGTAAATTGTCGTAGATATTCCACTGGAACAGTTCATGATAACAAATCTAATAAAACACCGAAAAATCTTTACTATTAAGGTCAATTTCCCTTAGATATCCATAATATTCAGTTACTGATAAAATAGATAAAAAAGATAGAATGAAGAAGATAGAGAACAATAAAACACATTCACACCATCCACAAATAACACAAGATATGACCTGGGAAACCCAATACAGGAGAAAACCGAGCTAAAAGGTGAGGTTGCTCTGCTCTCTTTTCTATGGAATAGAAATGATGCAAGTACAAAGAAAGAGGCACTCTCTGTGGAGTTTCCTTTGAATTGTGGTTTGAATGGCTGCTATAGAATCTCTCCTCCTCTGTTACGCTCACAGAATACCACTCTCATAGGTTCTGCTCAGCTATGAAACAAGATACAATACAAAAGAATGGAACACCTTATCCTCTTAGTGGTCTGGTATTTAACATAGCCCGATAGCCATCTAGGGATTGGTTTTTGACTTCCTCAACCTTCAATTGCGATAAGGTTTTGGACCTTCTTAAATGTTATTAGAAAATCCACTACATGGCTAGCCCAACATGTCTAAGTAATGGAAATTGACGTGGCATCCACTCGCAGCATGGTGATCAATATGGTAGGTCAACGTGCGTAAGACATAACTTTCTGATACGAACTCTGAGTGACGAACGATATGTGTCATTGGAAAGGTATCGATGTGTAGAATTTAGAATATTCCTCCATAGTAAGGTTTGGACCAAAAAAAAAGGTTGTTTGATCCCTCAAAATGGCTCTGGAAGATTTCTGACTTTTTTTTGGACCCAAATTTCCAAATTTGGACCATCCGCTGAAATGGCCCTATAAGTTAATTCCTTCAATTTTTCCACTCAAAAAGTAGAGATATAGATGAAAAATAATATAATGATCAAATTCAGATCACATGAGATGTTATAAAAGGGGCATATTAGACCAAGTGTGTCTCCTTTGGGAGCACTAGAGCTATTTGTAAAGAAGGAAGATGGAACCCTAATACTGTGAATTGATTATAGACAACTGAAAAAAGTTACAGTGAAGAATTATCCATTGTCGCATATCAATGGATTATTCAACCAACTAAGAGGAGCCACTGTGTTTTCAAAGATTGACTTGAGATCCATGTATCATCAAGTCTATATTACGAATGAAGACATCCATAAGACAACTTTTAGAACAAGATACAGTCACTATGAATTTGTGGTGGTACCATTTGGACTTACCAATGCACTAGTCACGTTCATGTGCCTTATGAACGATGTCTTCAATAAGTACTTGGACAAGTTTGTATTATTCTTTATTGATGATATTCTCATCTACTCCAAATATGAAGTAGAGAATGGAGAACATTTCATAATAGTCTATAAATATTGAGAGAGCAACATCTATATGCCAAGTTCAACAAATGTGAATTTTACCAAAGCAAGTTCATTACTTAGGACACATTATCTTGGAACAAGGAATTGTTGTTGATCTAGAGAAGATTAAGGATATTATGGATTGGCCCACTTTGAGGAATGTGACAGATGTGAGATCATTCATGGGACTTGCAAGATACTATCATAGATTCATCAAAGGATTTTCCAAAATCGACCATCCTATCACATTGTTGCAAACCAAAGGAGTGAAATTTGTGTGGTATGAAAAGTGTGAAGAAATATTTCAGCAATTTAAACATATTCTTACAAGTGCATCAATATTAAAGACAAAATATCCAAATAAAGATTGTGTAGTGTGTACAGACACATTTAAAGAAGGACTTGGTGGAGTCCTGATGCAAGACAGTCATGTGGTGAGTTATGAGTCTAGAAATTTAAAGGAACATGAAAGGAACTATGTCACTCACAATTTAGAACCGACAACCATCATTCACTCACTAAAAATGTGGCGAAACTACCTGATGGTAAGAAATTTTGTATTGATGACTGATCATAGTGGGTTGAGATATTTGTTTGATCAGCCTCACTTGAATGCCCGACAAAGTATATGGCTTGCTTTTCTTAGTGGATATGATTTTGAGATAAAACAAATAAAGGGAAAATAGAATAAGGTGGTAGATGCCCTTAACAGAGGCATGCAAGTAATGCATCTGGAAAAAATCAATATCCGTGAGTCAGAATTGAAGAATATAATAAAAGAGGCCTTGCATAATGATGGACAATCTAATCAACTAAGGGACAATTTGTTGCATCAACCACTGGATCAGAAAAGGTGAAGGCCATCAACTGATTGCAGAAGGATTGTTAACCTACAAGGGTAGATTATACATTCCCATTTCTATAAAATTGAAGAAACTTATATTAGATGAACTACATAAGAAACCATATTTTGGACATCCATCTTATCAGAAGATGATCATTGTAGTAAATAAGTAGTATTATTAGTCAGGCATGGAAAAGGAGACTACAAAATACCTTATGAGGTGTCTTGAGTGTTAGCAAGTCAAGGCTAAACACAAACACCCGGTAGATTTATTACATCCCTTGTCAATTTCCAATTGGAAATGGGAAGTGATATCAATGGATTTCATCATAGACTACCGAAGATAGTAAAACAACATGACACAATCATGGTCATGGTTGAAAAACTGAGGAAGGCAACTCACTTTATTCCTATAAAATCAACCCAAGAGATAGTCAACATTGCAGAAATTTCCATGAGAGAAATTTTTAGACTGTATGGTATGCCCAAAACAATTATATCTTACATAGATACAAAATTGACATAAAATTTTTGGAAGGTATTATTTGAAGGAATAGGAACTCAATTAAACTTCAACACTGCTTATCATCCTGAGACAGATGGACAAGCATAAAGGACAAACCATATACTTGAGGACATGCTTTGCATGTAAGTCATGAATAAACCAACAAGATGGGAGGACTACTTACATTTGGTAGAATTTTCCTATAACAATGGTTACCAAGCATCATTGAAGATGAATCCCTTCAAAGCACTTTATGATAGACAACGAAACACCCCAATCAACT
>ML828158.1:24919-36042 GCA_009831015.1 Picea engelmannii | reverse complement strand
TTAAAACATGTCCCTTAAAATATAAATTTAATGTTTGAATATAAATCAAAACGTTTTCTATTTAATTTTCATTTCACAAAGTATGCTTATAAGCATTGGCTATCTCTTTATGTATTTCTAACTCTATAATACAAATATATTGTTGCCATACAATCAAAACAAATGTCATCCATATAATCATCATCGTAATCATGGATCATTGTTTTCGATGCAAACCTAGACTCATGATGATATACTTTTTCATGTCATTTCAATGCTAGTGAATAATTAAAGAGAATGACAAGAATTATTCAACATTCTAATATTCATATAGCCAAAACAACACAAGTTAAATAGATAACAAGATTCTTTAATATAATACCCATAAGGTCTTCGGCTAGAAGGGCATGGATACTCTCACCCAAGTCCTAAAGGAGATGGAACTTGGGGTTGTTATGGCACCCAAGTGTTGTACTAGTTGGGAAAATGGATGCTTTGGGCATGCGAACGTGCCAAGGGGCTTACCCAAGCATGGGGCGAAGCATTGAGCAGAAGAGACCAAGAGAAGGGGCGCACCAAAGAGGTTGGGGTGCATTGGCATGAGGAGCGCACCAAGGTTAGGCCATGTCAGTCCCAAGGGACACGATGGTTGACGAGAGCGTGGGTTTGTTTGGGTGCATCGGGTCCACGAAGGGGCATGTCGGCTCGTTTCGACACATGGGTCTCTGAAGGGGCGCAACAATTCGCTTGGGCGTGATGGTTTGCGAAGGGGCGCAACACACTCAAAGGACATGATGGTTTGTGACGGTGACCTTTGGAGTCCCTATAAAATTACAAGGGCACACAAATAAGGAAGGAATATTTTCATAACAAGGAGAGCAAGATCAACTCTGTGATTCTGAGGCAGACTTGGACGAAGAGAGGCAAGCTCCCTTAAGGATCCAAGTCGCTCCACATGGGAGGACTTGTGTTGCCTTGAGGTGATTATGTGGATAGAGACAAAACCGAAGGTTTGTGTGAAGTATTGCGGTAGAGAAGAGACGATGAGTCTATGGTGGACGCACATTTGGGGTGCTCCGTAAGAGTTGCAAAAGATGTTATGATGGACGAGTCTTGGTGTGATGAATATCTGTATGAGTGTCGTGGTGAAGTGAGGTGATACATGTGACTCGGCCCAAGTTGTAAACTGAGACGGTAGTACTCATATTGTAACTGTTTCATAATAATAAGACTTAGTCGGGTGTTAGGCACATCTTGTGTCCCCCACACTGTATATGTGTTTCTCTTGTCTATTTCGCAAGTGTTCTCTCCATTTTGCATGTTCATGGATGTATGCTTAAATGACTAAGTGTACAAGAGTTGCACTAGAGTAGGAGTATGACTCGCTCATAGCCTAGAATGGAGTATGGGTATGCTCTAGGTGAAGAGGCGTAGTCCAGACGAAGTATCCTTGGTGTTTCGAAGCAACCAAGTGAGAAATGGTGTGGTGTCGCACACCCTCAATAGATGCATGATCGTAAGATTCGAGCATGAACCTGTGGGGACGTGACAGATGGTATTAGAGCTTGTTCGTCACAGATTTTGAAGAAGGGTTGGTGATTTATTCACCGCTATCTTGATGATAGATGGTATTAGAGAAGATTTGGCTTTTCACCACTGTCACAGTCATAATGGTGGTGATGAGATGCACTACAGTTCGTTTTGGAGACAATTTGGTGGGAACGTTCGCAGACTTGGTGAACAGTTAGGTGGAGCGAACTAGTTCATCACAAAAATTTTGCATCAGACTTATGACAGAGGTTTTGGTTGACAACCAAATGGAAGGTTGATCTGGGTGCACACCTTGTATAGGTTGAGAGCAGATTTTCTTTTGAAAGGAAGCACTTGGACAGGGTGGGTGATCACAAAACTCGTTGCAAAGTTCATCGCAGGACTTGTCACAGACTTGATCGCAAAGGAATTATGATCGTAGAATTGGTTGATTTGGTTCCTGACGGAATTAAGTTCCAGATCTGTTGTGCACACCTTGAAGAGACCAAGCATGGAGCTCATTGGGTGAACCAAGCACTTGGAAAAGGAAGATGAATGTAGGAATTGTCAAACGACTTGTCATGGATCTAACTGTGAAAGTGATTGCAAAAGTGAGTGCAGGGGATGATTACAGAAGTGATCGCGAATGAGAGCAGTGATGGGTTACAACAAGTTGAAGCACTTGGGTGAACGACTTGAGGTGACCTAGAGGAGTTACACAACAGGCACTTGGTTGGGAACATTTCTATCATGACATATTTATGTCATGCATCGTCGAGAGCAACAGTTGAGTTGAACTAGGTTGTTGGACAAGTGGGTTGACCTCAGCCTTAGTATGAGATGACTCTTCGTAAAGTTACACAATTCAGTTAACAACATTATGACTTGACAGTCGGGTAGCGTGTGCATGGTGCCTTGAAGCGGAAGCAGTCAAGGTGTGGAGATGGCAGGGCATTGGAGATGAGTATGGTCGATTGCAAGTGAAGTTTGAGACTTAGACGGATTTTTAAAGTGGACGAATGGACTCAAACTTGTATCACAGCGAAGGTCTTGCAGGTTTGTGGAGCTACAAACAATGATTGAAGGGATTTCATGCGAAGAATCGATGGGTTGGGCAAGTGAAGGTCCAAGAGAGCAGACTTAAACCATGGGTGCAACCAAGGATGTCATTGGAAAGTATGGTTGGTTTTGATTTCTTGCATTTCCTAAGTGTTGTGGTGAATTCTTTGAAGGGAAGTCGGATGACCTGGTGGTTTAAATGTATTATGTTTCTATGGTGAAAACCGACAGACTTGAGGGTGTCTCAAGTAGTGCAGATTCAAAGAAGTATTGTAACAATTCAAGATGCCTTGGTTGGGCGAATGTGCGAGAGCTTGGGGTGACCTACTTGGACAAGTTCTATGGTGGACTTAGGCAGATTTTGGTGTAGTTGTGGAGGTGGCTTGATGAAGTTATCTAACTCTTTGATGAGGCACATTGGATAGGTCGTTGCAGTGAAATAGGCATTGAAGTTTGTACATGTCGAGTTTGAGAGGATGGGTGAGGTTCCTTAGTGCTTGGTGCCTTAGCTAGATTTGTTGGGTCATATGATGACTTTATAGTCGCAACGACGGTGCCAGATCTTGGACGCGTGTGGAAGGTGCAAGGAATTTTCATTCTAGGAGATGGATGGTGTCAGCAGCGATGTCAACCAAGAAATATTGGCAGTCAACCTGAATGGGAAGAATGCAAACCGAGTGACTTGGGTGTTGTTCGCTCGCCTTTGGTAAGGGACATTGGATGAGGCAAAGCACACCTTGGTGACTTGCGGATGATTGTGACATGAATCAGAGATCCAGGAGGGTCGTTGGTTGAGGTTGGCAGAAGTATTGGTTCGAACGCGCCTAATACATGGAAGTTCTTTGAGGTGACTCATTCTACTTGGAGAACTTTGGACAGTTCATTGGGACATTTTGAGGAGTATAGGTGCATTGGCCACACTCATCACAGATGTTGAGTTGCGAAGAGGTGACTTGAAGAAAGGAGGCGAGTTAAGGACTTTCCTTGGTTTGGAGGATTGTGGGGTCAAGCAGATTGCAGCACAAAGAAATTACTTTGACATGGAGATTTCTCTTTCTTTGGGGAAGCATGGTTGAGGGTGAATCCTAAACATTCCAAGGCATAGAGAGGTAGATGTAGTAGCATGGCCAAGTGAGGAAGTAGTGGGGCAAAGGCAATCTAGACATACGGTTCTTGGAGTAGACGAGATATTTCATATTCGTAGACACAAATGAAGATGGGGAGAATTCATCCAAGGAAGCCAAACTTGTGGACTTCATTTCCATTTGAGTCATGAGGGTAGATTTGGTTGGATGTGTGGAGAAGATGCACAGTGGTTTCCCTTGATTCTTCGCAAACTTAGATCTGATGCGGAATGTGGGTGACTTGTAGAAGATTGGATAACTATGCTATGAGGTGGGCAGTGGGGTCAAGTTGTTGTGAATGACTTTTTTTGGGGGTGACTTCATAGTACAACAATGTGAGGGGTGATTTTTCCTTGGTTTGAGATTGTTGTGCCAATGAACGCAATTACGGAAAGAAGTAAAAGTACAGACGCACCAATAGGTATGAAGTGCAACACTTAGACATTGTGGAGGATCTCCTTGACAAATATTGAACGATGGCAACAGTAGTGAGGCAAGGGTGGACACTTGCCTCATTCTTTGAGGTTGGACATAGTGATGGAAGATGCAGACAAAAAAAGACTAAGTTCAAGCATGGAGATGCACATTTCAAGAACTGGACGTGGTGGTTGTTCATGATTACAGTTGTGTGAGACATCCTCTAAGACACAGACTGAGTGAGTCGGCTTGAGAGAGAGCCCATGAGTTGGGTGTGCCCATGAGATGGGTGTGTTGTTCCTCTCTGAGACGGAGAAGGAACGTTGTGTGCCCCTGTGTGGGGTGAGGAAGCCCATGAGTTGGGTGTGCCCATGAGATGGGTGTGTGGTTCCACTCTGGGATGGAGATGGAACGTTGTGTGCCCCTATGTGGGGTGAGGAATCCCATGAGTTGGGTGTGTCGCTTTCTCTTAGATGGAGATGAAATGATGTACTGGTCTCCTCTGTGCAGAGAGTAGAGATGATGTGATACTCCAGATGATTCTCCTGTGAGATGCAGTGAGATATAAATCTGATGAGTAGGATGTGTTTGTGGTTGAGCACAGGTGAACGTGATCCTAGTGGTTGAGAACTAGTGAGTGTGTATTCTCCTATGAGACACGGTGAGATAGAGACATGGACATCCCTATAGCTGAACACAGGTGGGCATGCCCCTAGAGGCCGAGCACTAGTGGGTGTATGACATCCCTTGCTATATTTTCCAAGAGTCGACTTACCTATAACCCTAATTGTGATGTAAAGGGTACAGGTTGACCCCACCATACAGTGAAAGATAATTAATGTAAAAGATAATTAATATGGTAATTATTAATTATATTGTGAGTTATTGAGGTCGGCCCTGTTGTTCCAATAGACACTACTTTTGATATGTCCAGTCTAATATGAATAAAGGTAATTTCCCCATTGAGGAAAAACAACATAAATGTGAGTTTGGAAATTCCAGCAAGTACTTGTTCTTGGGATGAAATGCACACCTCTCTTGGGCGCTAGCTTTCTAGGTTTTGTGAGAACCCTTTTGTGTGCTAGGTTTATGGTGTGGCAGGTCTTTCTCTTGAAGAATATAACAAAGGATTGGTTGGGTTTTCTTCCCTTGTTGAGAAGGGTTTCCTTGGATACTTCTTGTGTACTTGTGCATGGTATTTCTTCTTGTGATCTTGGTTGTTGCAAAAAATTATTAATGGTGAAACTGCAATTGTCTATGGTTCAAGTAAAATGCTAAAATTGGAATGAGCTTCATGCTTGAGCCTAGATTAATGAAAAATCAACATGGCATCAGAGCATAGGTCTTGAAGAACCGAATGCACAAGCATTCAAAGCTAGTCGTCCTCTTCTTCTGCAGTTGTGTATGGCCCTCTAAGGTTTGTTGCAATTTCGTATTGCCCTCCTTTTCTGAGGTGTTTCAGCATCTTAAACTTGGACGTTGGGGCTAAAAATTGTACATGAGTGTATGGCCTCCTTCAGCGCACCTCCAACAAGTCTCGGATTGCATTTCCAACATTTTGGATTTTTGGCCCTAGGGTTTCTAGGTTTCTAAATTTTCTGCAGATTTTTGGTTTTAGGGTTTCTATAGCTCATTGAAGTATTTTTTCAGTGCACCATTATTCATGTGACTCTCCTAAGGCTTATTGTTGGCAGTCATAATCCAAACAAAACCTAAGGTTGCTAGCGTAGCCTAGTCGTTAGGTTTTCTAGGCCAATTGACAAGGGTTTGTGAAGAATCTAAAAATATGGTGACACCATGGCTACCATCTTCATGAAAATGTCAGAGGACAGAGATCAGCCAGGTGCCATTGGAGAAATCATATCAGCACCCTCAGGTATGCACTTGTATATATTATTTGTATCATTGTCATGAGGGTACTTGCAGAAGGAAGGAACCTTGTTGAAGTCATGGATCCAGAGGGATCTCAATGCATTAAGAGGAACAACACACTGGAAATGAAGACTCCATGTTTGATTGTTTTAATTATCATGCCTCTAACCTACATTTCTAAAGTTTTCTACATTACAAGTAGGTGTTGCAACTGTGACAACAATCCTTAAATTGTTTTGATTCTAGAGATGTGTTCATTATTCTCCTTTTAGGAGATCTTTTTGTTTTGTTTCCTTTCATTTGTTTTCTTGTTCCAGGCAGGTTAACAACAAAGGAAGATGGTTATACTTCAGACTTCAGAGGGAGTCAAAACTATTTGAGGAAGAACAGAACCATCATTGAGGCAACCAATGCAATGATTCATGATCAGAGTCTTCCTATGATTCTGTGGGCAGAAGCATGCATGGCAACAGTATATGTTCAGAGTAGGAGTCCCCACCAGATTTTGAAGAACATAACTTCTGAAAAAGCCTTCGTCGGAGTGAAGCCTGAGATTGGACACTTCAGGATATTTGGGTGCCCAGTATATTTTTCATGTATCCAAAGAGAAGAGATCCAACCTAGACCCTTCAGGGAGAAAGGGTACATTTGTGGGATACAATAAATCTTCGAAGGCATATCGAATCTACATCCCTGGTCAGAGATAGATTGAGAAAAGCAAAGATATTATCTTTGAAGAAGAGATGGCCTTTCAAAGATCCAGAGAATCTCATATGGAAATTGACAGTGAGACAATACATTCTCCTCCTTCAGCAGTTCAGAGGGAGACAAACATTATTCCAGTTGATCCAGATGATCAAGTTTCTCTAGTTGATATGCCCAGAGATATTGCAGTAGGGAATAAAAGGCCTGCCTGGGCTCGACAAACTCTGCAGGAGGCAAAGGGACATACAGCCCCTCAAGGGACATCCCGAGAGAGCAAGAGACTAAAGAGATTTCCGAGCTACCTTTCAACCATGAGCCACATCATTGATTCTCATACTTCTTGTCATGGAGAAGCAACAGATGAACAAGTATGGCAAGATGCCATGACAGAAGAATATCAGTCTATCTTGAAGAAAGGTGTTTGGGATATCGTTCAAGGACCAAAAGGGAAGTCTATAGTGACTTCTAAGTGGATCTATAAGATCAAACATGCAGTTGATGGAAGTGTCGATAAATACAAAGTGAGATTTGTATCCAGAAGACTCTTAATGAGTTTGGGTTTCAGCAAAAGTGTTGTTGACCCAACCTATATTATCACATTGTTGGTGATGAGAACTTGATTTTGGTGACTTATTCAAGAAGCCTTATTGTTGGATGCAAGCATGCATTGGCTTCTGATTGCGAGATGAAGGGCCTTGGTATGATGCACTACATCTTGGGACTAGAAGTATGGCAGAGGACTGATGAGATTTTCCAAAGTCAAGGAAAATATACAGTGAAGATATTTGGTATGACAGAAGTGCAAATCCATGCCTACACTGATGATGATGGATTTGAAGAAAATAAATGATGTTGATTCAGACGAGATTGATCCACAGCTGATTGGATCATTGATGTATCTGGTTAACACCAAACCTGATATATGCTATGCAGTGAATGTACTTAGTCAGTTCATGAGTCAGCTGTCAAAGACTCACTCGATAGCAGCAAAGCATGTATTGAGATATCTACGAGGCACAGTTGGATATGGCCTGAGATATGCCTCCAGTGTGGACTTGAGTTTGCAGGGATATGCCGATGCAGATTGGGCAAGGAACGCAGTGGACCGAAGGAGCACATCCAATTATTGTCTTACCTTGGGGTCTGCCATGGTTTCCTGGTGCAGCAAGAAACAAAGCTCTGTGGCGTTGAGTGTCTCAGAAGTAGAGTATATAGCATTGAGTGTGGAATTCTGTGAAGCAGTGTGGCTTCGCAAACTTCTGACAGATTTATTCGATCATGAGATGGATCCTACTACTATTCATTGTGATAACCAGAGTTGTGTGAGGCTCTCTGATAACCCTGTGTTTCATGATAGATCGAAACACATTGAGATAAAATATCACTATATTAGAGACATGGTGCAGAGGAAAATAGTACACGTGCAGTACCTTCCTACCCATGAGCAGATTGTAGAAATCTTCACCAAACCGTTTACCAAGATGAAGTTCGAGTACTTCCGTGGGAAACTTGGCCTGGTGGAGAATGTCTCCCTAGCTGAGAGGGAGTGTTGATGATTACAGTTGTGTGAGACATCCTCCAGGACACAGACTAAGTGAGTCAGCCTGAGAGAGATCCCATGAGTTGGGTGTGCCCATAAGATGGGTGTGTTGTTCCTCTCTGAGACAAAGAAGGAGCGTTGTGTGCCCCTGTGTGGTGTGAGGAATCTCATGAGTTGGGTGTGCCCATGAGATGGGTGTGTGGTTCTTCTCTAAGAAGAAGATGGAACGTTGTGTGCCCCTGTGTGGGGTGAGGAATCCCATGAGTTGGGTGTGTCGTTCTCTCTAAGACGGAGATGAAACAATGTATTGGTCTCCTCTGTGCAGGGAGTTGAAATGATGTGATACTCCAGATGATTCTCCTGTGAGTTGTAGTGAGATAGAGATCTGATGAGTAGGACGCGAATGTGGTTGAGCACATGTGAACGTGATCCTAGTGGTTGAGCACTAGTGAGTGTGTATTCTCCTGTGAGACGCAGTGAGATAGAGACACGGACGTCCCTGTGGCTGAGAACAGGTGGGCGTGCCCCTAGTGGTTGAGCACTAGTGGGTGTATGAGATCCCTTGCTATATTTTCCAAGAGTCAGACTTACCTATAACCCTAATTGTAATGTAAAGGGTACAGGTTGGCCCCACCATAAAGTGAAAGATAATTAATGTAAAAGATAATTAATATGGTAATTATTAATTATATTGTGAGTTATTGAGATCGGCCCTGTTGTGCCAATAGACACTACTTTTGATATGTTCAGTCTATAATAAATAAAGGTAATTTCCTCATTAAGGAAAAACAACAAAAGTGTGAGTTTGGAAATTTTAGCAAGTACTTGTTCTTGGGTTGAAATGTGCCCCTCTCTTGGGCGCTAGCTTTCTAGATTTTGTGAGCACCCTTTTGTGTGCTAGGTTTATGGTGTGGGAGGTCTTTCTCTTGAAGAATATAGAAAATTATTGGTTGGGTTTTCTTCCCATGTTGAGAAGGGTTTCCCATGATACTTTTTGTGTACTTGTGCATGGTATTTCTTCTTGTGATCTTGGTTGCTGCAACAAATTGTTAATGGTGAAACTGCAATTGTCTATGGTTGAAGTAAAATGCTAAAATTGGAATGAACTTCATGCTTGAGCCTAGCTTAATGAAAAATCAACAATGGTTAGACTAGCTATCCAACCAGTGCAAGACTTGAGGCATGCAGTGTGTAGAGACATGGTAGAGTTGGTTGAAGTTTGGATTCAGCAGCAATATCACAGGAGTTCAACACTTACAGGAATTTTTGAAGTGAAGTGGGCAACAGTGAATTGTAGTAGGCAGTGACAATAGCAACAAGGTAGCAACATTGCAATGAGATAGTGTAGCAGAGTTGGGTAACTTTCATCCTTAGAGTTGGGTGAAGCGGCCGTATTGACTCGGACAATAGATTGTGGGGAGTTGGTTGTAGTGCAATTGGGTTGGTTTGTGGAAACTTCGGGTTTCCACTTTGGTAGAATTTGGGGTTTCCACTTGGCACGAAACTTCGGGTTTTCAACAGACTTAGTTGCAATAGGGAGACAAGTTCGGGTGGTGACTCGAAGATCGCAGATTTTGTGGATGTTGTCGAGGACGACAATGTAATGTCTTCGGCTAGAAGGCCACGGAGACCCTCGCCCAAGTCCTCTAAGGAGACGAAACTTGGGGTTCCTCTGGCACCCAAGTGTTGTACTAGTTGGGCAAGTGGACACCTTGGACATGTGAATGAGCCAAGGGGCTTGCCAAAGCATGGGGCGAAGCATTGAGCTGAAGCAACCAAGAGAAGGGACGCACCGGCATGAAAAGCACACCAAGGTTGGGACGCAACAATTGACGAGCGTATGGGTTCGTTTGGGCGCATTGGATCCGCAAAGGGTTGCATCGGTTTGTTTTGGTACATGGGTCCGCAGAGGGGCGAGACAATTCGTTTGGGTGTGATGGTTTGTGAAGAGGCACGACACACCCAAAGGATGCGACTGTTCACAATGGTGACCTTTGGAGTCCCTGTAAAAGAACAAGGGTGCACAACCAAGGAAGACAGATTTGCACAACAAGGAGAGCAAGATCAGCTCTGTGATTCTAAGGTAGACTTGGACGAAGAGAAGCAAGCTCCCTCAAGGAGCCAAGTCGCTCCACATGGGAGGACTTGTACTGCCTTGAGATGATTCTATGGACAGAGTTAGGGGCGACCTTCTTTTGGACTGAAATTGGGGGAAGTCTTGTCACATGTCTCAATGAGGCATGCTAGGAAACAGAACCGTAGGTCTATGTGAAGTCTTGCAGCAGAGAAGAAACGATGAGTCTGTAGTGGACGCACATTTGGGGTGCTCTGCAGGAGCTGCGAAAGATGTTATGACAGAGGAGTCTTGGTGTGACAAATATGTGTATGAATGTCTTGGTGAGGTGAGGCGAGTCGTGTGACTATGCCCAAGTTGTAAACCGATCCGATAGTGCTCATATTGTAATTGTTCCGAGAGTGCTCATATTGTAATTGTTCCGAGAGTTAGGCACATCTTGTGCTGCCCGCACTATACATGTGTGTCTCTTGTCTGTTTCGCAAGTGTTCTCTTTGTTTTGCATGTTCATGGATGTATGCTTAAATGACTAAGTGTTAACACTGTTAACAAATTGTCTAAGTAAACAAGAGTTTCACTAGAGTAGGGGTGTGACTTGCCCGTAGCCTAGAACGTAGTATGGATATGCTCTAGATGAATAGGCGTAGTCTGAACAAAGTATCTTTGGCATTGCCAAGCAACCAAGTGAAAAACATCACGGTGTCGCACGCCCTCAAGAGGTGCACGATCGTAAAATTCATGCATGAAACTTGTGGGGACGTAACAACACCTACAAATAAAGTTCAAATATTGTGTTCATAAAAAAGTAGCTTGCATATTACAA
>ML828157.1:98600-110780 GCA_009831015.1 Picea engelmannii | reverse complement strand
CACTGGTGTACTGTGTATGTGTTTGATTGTTTATTTCTTACTGCTCATTATTGGATAATAATTCTACATTGATATAACATTTGAAGAAAAATGATTATAATTATGCTATTACTGATTCACCCCCCCTCTTAGTAATCCAACAAGAAATGCCTATGTGGCACCATGTAACATTGAATGTTACAAATGCCATAACTATGGACACATAGCTGGTGATTGTAGAAGCATGATTGATACTTCCATGAAAGAGAACACTTGTATCAGATATAAGAAAGTATGGATAAGAAAACATGAATCACAGGTGAAAAAATGATCCAGGTGGATATCGGTGGCCACCCACCTTTTCCAACTAGCTCAAAACAATTTTCTGGCAATTTTGGTAATTTACTATTTTTAGCAGTTTTTAACTTCCAGGGCCATTTTGAGGAACTAAATGAAGGTTTCTTAGGATCGATCTTCTCAATGATAGTAAAAGGCTCTAATTGATCCCCCCAAAATGATTCTCCTCGACGATACATTTCCAATGAGCTATCGTGCGCCCCAAACGAAGATCGTATGCCAAAGTTACGCCCCGGGGAAGTTAATACACCAAACTACCCAAAACGGGGTCCACAAAACTGTTGGCGTTTCATCTTCCGGGGTTAGGGGTTTGGATTTTGTTTATGATAAAAATTTCATTGGAGCCTCACTATAAAATCATCTTCTTGGGAATGTGATTAGTTGTCACATCTCTTCTAAGAGATAAGCTGCTACCATTCTAGTGAGTCTTTCACTCTGTATTTTACAGTCTTTGTAATTTTCTCTCATTAATAGAAAATTGTGTATTACTGTATCTTTGTGTTTATGGTTGCATCTATGATACATTTATTTTATAATATTGGATATCTGAGATATATCTATACATTGCTTTATTATATCTCCTCTCTCATTTCGTTCCAAAAATAATCCAGATCAACAAAGACCAGGTCCCAGAGATCGCAAGATTCGCAATAAAACGAGATGAAGAAAATTCTACAGAGAAAAAGAAAGATGTTAGATACATAAAGGTTTGGAAAATAACTGAAAGAAAAGAAGGACAGGTAAATAAGGAACCGATTCAAGAGATTGTACTTTCAGGCATTGTAGTGAAAGATGAATCCATAGACAGAAAGAAAGAAGTTGGAGCTTAGAGAGATGATGAAACTACCAATGAAGATGATGATGAATACACATTAGAGTAGGAATTGTTCTGATCCATCCGGCTTAGAGATTCCCAGGTAACATGAATATTAGACAGGGTGATTCTATGCGATAGTTGTGACAGACCAAAAAACCGTCCTTTGAGTAGCTTGTAGATTTTGAGTAGACAGATCTAGAGGAATCAGTTAGAAGAAGTACAATTTGATAGTTGTAGTAGTGAAGACTTCATGATAGTATAGTAATAAATGGGTCATCATTATGGACATTTTTGCACTAGAGTCTTGGACAGTATGGATAGAGATGGATTTTTAAGAACATTGATCTAGAATGGATCTAGGAGCTAAAATGGGTCCAGGTAGGCCTAAACATCAAAGTACTTAGAATATATTCAAAATGGACTTGTGCGTAGGATCCGACGTTATGAACCCAATGCAAATTGAACTGGCTCAAATAGACATCGTATGCGAAAGATATCGCGATCTATTCGTTTTTCCAAACAGGCAAAAAATGTTGACTGTATAGTCCGTACAGTGCTTCCATGGCAGTTGACTGTACAGGACATACAAACGTACAGTGACATGGCAGGTAGAGTGGCATGCTGAATGGTTTGACAAGTTGATGAGTCAACTAGTGACATGTGGCACCACTACAAGGGTGACACGTGGCACGAGCTAACGTGGTAAGGTTCGTACAGACATGTGGTAGCTGGTTGACATGGCAGGTGTGCTAACTGGGTAGACAGGTGGTCGAATGAGTATTTGACATCTGGAATATTTGGTCGAATGTGATGGTGTGACATGGCCCAGTCCTAGGATGCCACATGGCACCCCTCCATTGATCGATTCGTTGACAAAATTTTATGGGTTCAACGGGAATCAAACCCGTGACCTTTGGTCTGGGTGAATGACTTGGCAAGGCCAAGCTACCAGCCCGCTTATAGTGTTTCTTACACCATATAGTATGTTTTAATTATTTAAACTGAAATGGCGGTCCCGTCAGTGGAGAATAGGGCTGGGGCCTAGCCCCCAACCCTGACGCATTACTCTATGCATATGCCCATACCATATGTCAGTGGTACTCTAGTTTATTTGGCATGGTTTTGTATGGATATTGGCCCAACCCCAACTTGAACCATGCGACATACCACATGACCAATGCATATAACCATGCTTTTTGTTTTGGTTCACTCTCTGATACCATAGCCTCCAGCCCCGGTCATGTGGCATATACCATATATCCAATCCCCTATATTGTTAGGTGTGGATGTGTAGGATTGGCGCCCGGCCAGCTGGGCTAGCCCTCCGACCAGGGCACATGACCAAGACCTGAAGACTGGGACCTAAACCATATTTGGAGCACGTGGAAGGTAAAGTCGTGGCCACATGGTCCAAGCATAGATGACTAGGGGTCGACGGTTAAGGCGTCCAACGAATCAACACTAGACCAGGGCCATATGGGTGCACGTAGGTGACCAAGAGCCCAAAGATAAAGGGGATATGCTCTAATTTTAGCCCAAAGTTGGTTTTATACATTATTATATGATTTTTAATGGATTATTAGCCAAATTTGGGAGATTTAATCCATTTTTGGAGGATCTTGGGCCCTTTTTTAGGCCATATCTTGGGGGGAAATTGGGAGTTTGTTTCCAACTTCAAGCCTATATAAACCAAATGTTCTTAAAGCCAAGGAGGGAGGTTTAAATTAGGAAAATGTTGATGAATTTTTGAGGCAAAACCATTTTTATGCAGGGAAGATATTGGGGAGCGCACCTTTGTGGGCCATTTCCAGGAGCTTCGTTCATCCGTTTTCAGTGCTGTTAGTTTTGATGGGTTCTTGAGATCTAGAAGAACCAATATACATCATTTTTGTAAACCATTGGCACTTTTAGGATGTACATTTAAATGTTTGAACATAAATAAGAAATCCTTACCCACTGAGACAAAAGCCCTGAGACATAGGCGAGATTGTCGAACTCCATTATCACTTTGGTGTTTATGGTTTGATGTTCTTTATGTTTATTTCCATATATGTATATTGCTTCACTACTACATATGGGTGGATTATTCCATGAAACGTTTCCACGCTTTCAATAGTTTCATCATTTTTTTAAACATGGCGGGATTTTCGTCGATATTGCCACGAAAGTTCGTCGCAATATCCACGAAAATCTTATTTTAACCTAGTCTTGATTTTCATCGCTATAGAAATGAAATTTCGTGGAAATAGCGATAAAAAGTTTGCCTATCTCATTGGTCAATGTCAACGACTAGTTGACTATTTTATCTATATATACGTGAGTTTAAGAGACTTTGCGACACAATTGCTATAGTTGCAACACTGTTCTTGGCTTTTGTTTGAGTTGTTTATTTTTTTCGTCACTCACTAGTTGAACAAATCCAATTACCGATCTACATAGCTCAGATTTTGAACTTGCAAGGTTAGTATGTTATTTTTTATTGATGTACTCATTTAACTTGTAAATGTTTTTTCAAATGTCGAAATTGCATTTAGCTTGTTTTTTCCTTGATAATATATTATAATATTGTAGTATCATATTTCATGTCTTTGGTTTTTGGATCTAGTTAGTATATTCTATGGAAAAGGGTATGTGGATTCCATAATATTATAGGTTTATGGAATCCATATACCCTTTTCCCTTCAATTGTAGCTATAATCTCTCTCTCTCTCTTTTCATTGATAAAGATATGGAATTGCTCTTGAAACGCAACCCTGATCGGTGAAATGATAGTAATTGATTGTTATATTCCCTGCTTTAGTAGGGACTAATAAGATACATAAACACTAACCCTAATCTTATGTTAGGTATATATGTCTTTATTATATAAAGAAAACATTTGTACACATATGACCTTATTATAAATATGTTATCTATGTCGTCATGATGTTGATCCTCTACACATATGATCACCTTATTATAAATATGTTGACCTTATTATAAAGATGTAGGTCACTGTAAATAAACATATCATAATTGAAAGGAGTAGCCAAAATATAAAAAATTGATAACTTAATGTTTGGTATGGTGTAGGTAAGAGAATTACTTGTCAGGACAAGGATTTGTCACAATGAACGAAAATGACAGGAAGCTTGCTCGGTTAAGAGAAACATTAGAGGCGAGGGGTGATGGAAAATGTTATTTCCCTTGCTATGATTGCATAGGCTTGAAAAATAGAAGACTTTTAATAACAACAGCCCAAAGACATTGTAGGGAGAAGGGGCGTGCCGAAGGGGGTTATGAATATCGTCCCTTGGTAAGAGGATTCAATATTTAATGTATTCTCTATAATAATCAGTATGTCATGAATTTTAGTAATATTTATTATCGGGTTTTTTATATTTTCTATACACACTAACCTTTCTATGTTGTTTTTAAATATATAGACGATGCCCCCAAAGTGTCGACCTCCAGATAGTTATTTTCCGAGTAATAGCAGAAATACTACTTTACATGGAGATGAACTTCGAGATCAGAATATTGAAGCTGCTAATAAAGTTATTGATGGAGATATTGATGGAGATGATGTTAGTGATTCAAATTAGGAAGATGAGATACATAGATTGATCCAAGACACATTTGCTCCAATGGATGAGGACAACCAAGATGATAGTCATGATGTTGATCCTCTACTCGAGAAGTCACGTCAACCTCTTTATGAAGGCTCAACAAAAAATCTTTTATCTACTATATTGTTGTTGGTGAACCTGAAGGTTTTGAATGGTTTATCAAACTCATGTCTCACACAAATACTAAGGTGTTTAATTTGTTAATTATTTATGCCTCCATGTTCACAAATACTTAAAAGGTTCAATTTTTTCCTATATTGCTATTGTTTTCTAATTTGTAAATTAGTATATTGGATGATATATTGATGATTAATATTGTTTATATTCACTTATTGTTTAGAATTTTGTAGATTGTTAGGTGATGTTCTATTACCGACATCAAATATTTTTCAACACACACATCAAGAAATATCTGTGATTATGAAAGAAATTGGAATGGACTATCAATCTATTGATGCATGTCCTAATGATCATATCATATATTATGGACAATATGCATTAGAAAATGAATACCCACAATGTCAAATAAGTAGATATCAAACTGATAAAGCATCAAAGAAGGTGCCTCGCAAAGTTCTTCATTATATTATGATAATTCCACATTTCCAGCGCTTGTTCAGGTGCCAAAGTATAGCACAGTTTATGGATTTCCATGCAAAGAACAGAAGTCGAGACGATGTTCTTCGAATGCCTGTAGATGGTTCTGCATTGAACTACACCGAAGAAAAGTGGCCAATTTTTAAAGAGGAACCTCGTAATGTTAGACTTTCGTTGGCAATTGATGGTGTCAATCCATTTGGATAGGTTCGTTCTACATGCTCAGTGTGGCCTATTTTTGTTATAAACAATAACCTTCCTCCTTAGATGTCAATCAAGAGAGAGAACACAATGTTTGCAATGATTGTTCCAGGTATTTAATTATCTTTTATTTTCTTTAAAGCATGAAATAATATTTCATTTCTTTGTTTCGTGCATGGTAATTATTTCTTTTATATATCATGACATCTAGATAAGTATAATTAATCATGTAGTAGGTTGAACCAATCAGGTAGGTACCAGGTTAAATATATGAATGTATATATTGAGCCTCTCATCGATGAGTTGTTGAATTTATGGGTTGGCGTCACTATGTATGACATCTCTAGACCAATAGGGCAAAGACAATTTCAATTCCATGGAATACTATCATGAACAATTCATGATGCTCTCGGGTTAACACATTTTTGTGGTATATTGTTACTTTATTTTTGTGATTTAATATTATATATATTTATTGAGAAAATCATGCATTATTTTAAATTGTAACTCTAATTTGATTCTACATTTATTCATATATCTTGTAGGTCTTCAAACAAAGGATAAATTTGCATGCCTAGTTTGTGGTCCTAGGATAAAATCTCGTCATTTAAGGAGTTTAGCAAAGGAAGTGTTTGATGAGTATAGGCACTTTCTGCCTAAGAACCATAGTTATCGAACTACAGACAAAGAAAAGTTCAATGGTAAAGAAGAAAACGGAAAAAACCCACGAAGAATGACACCTCACCTATGGAAGTTGGAATATATTAGAAATCGTCAAGGTACGGAAATTATTTATGTATGACCCATTATATAAATCTTTGGTTAATTTCATTAGTATTAATTTCATTTTGTCTTATTAATTAGTGTTAATTTCAATTTGTTGATGATTCGTGAATGTCGTTAAGGCATGAATGGGCTTCCACGAGGAATGAAAAGTTACCCAATGCAATTCAGTAGATTTACATACTACGAGAACCTACAAATAGTTCATTTGTTTGATACAATGCATATCGGGAAGAACATAAAAAAATTGTTATGGCGAATATTAGATGGAAGGATTGACAAAGAGAGAATTAGAAAGATTTGTTGTGACATCAGAGAAGCTAATCACGCCTTGCAAAGTGTTATTATTAATTCTAATGGCAATGGTCATAAAAAAAATACTAGTCTTGTTTATTGATGGAGCAATAGAGCAATATTGTAAAAGAGGTCATTCAAAAAATTAGGTTTCCGACGGGGTTTTCGTTGAACATACAAAATATCTTAACTAAAAAATGTGATTTTGGCTGGGTTAAAACACATGTCTGGCATACATTCATTAAGGTAATTAGTAAGTTATAATATATTTTCTTATTGGTACGCATTTTTTGCAAACAAATAATAATTATTTGTTTTTTGTTACAGTATGTTCTACCTTTATCTCTCCTAGACGACTTTGACAACAACATAAAACAAATTATTTATGTACTTGGCAAATACATGAGATAAGTATTGTTTTATAAGGAAAATGTACTTCTTATGTGATTTGTATTGCAACTTTTTGACGTATTATCTTTTATCTGCAAATTTATGTATGCCTTGATATTATTTTATTGCATCGACATTTATAGGTGGCTATCATCAAAACAAATCCATAAAGAAGATATAAGGTATTGGAAGAGAGAAATTCCCCGACTAATGTGTCAAATACAACAGTATCTACCTCCAACATTTTTCAATGCACAAGAACACTACCTCATACAGCAAGTTGAGGAGATTGAATTATGTGGACTAGTACACACAAGGTCGATGTGGATGGTGGAGAGGCAATTGAAGTCACTGAAGGATTTTGTTAGACAAATAACATGTCTGGAGGGTTCTATGGTTGAGGGATATATGGTATGTCAATGCATGGTGTATATTAGTCAATATGTACCTAAATTAGTAGAAAATATGAATGTGACTCACATTTGGCATCTCGACTCCATCAACAAATTTGAAGGGGAGGTCTTATTGGGGAAAGGTAAAATGAGGACTGTGAAAGGTAATTATTAGATGTTGATGTAGATTTAATATATTACACATTTATTAAATTATTCATTTATTAACCATAACTAATTAATGATATTAAATTGTTATGCTATCATATAGTTGCTCGAGAGTGGGATGCTTTACATTTATACATTGCAAACAACCTTGATTGGATGAAGCATTGGATAAAATATATTGAAGAATACTTCGGTAGGTTATCATGGTAAGGGGTGAGTAAGATTATTAAAGAAACACATCATCATCGAGATCAATTTCCCGATCTTACATCAAGGGAAGTTGATTTAGCCTTTGGTTTAAAAGATAAACAGGCAAGTTAAATTTGTTACCCACATTTTCCTAGTTTTTTCCCAATTTTCCAATGTATTTGGTTTCTTTAATTATTGAAATATATATTTAGTAATTCCTATATGAGGATTATTAATTCACAATTTATTTTTAACTTGCTGTCCATGTTGCAATTGAAACATCACAAGGCTATGTGGTGTAATGGTCGTAAATTTCATATCAAAATGTTGGATGGTAAGATGAAAACCTCAGATTGTGGGATAACTGCAGTGTTTAAGGTCACCAACATTTCCTCTAGAAGTGACATAAATCTTGAAGAAACTGAGAATAGGTACTATGGCCATTTGGAGGATATAATTGAGTGTGATTTCAATTCCTTTAAAATAGTTTTGTTTGAGGTTAAATGGTACAGGCTATGAATGCATGAGTGTGATCCTGAAAGAATTGTTATTGAGCATGATAATGGATTTACCATGGTTAATACAATGGCATTTGAACCGGGTACAGAGCCTTATGTTATTCCAACTCAATCTGAGCAATTATTTTACTCAGAGGTACCTGGTAAGGCAGGTTGGTCATACGTTGTTAGATATGATCCAAGAGGAAGACCAATAAAGTAAAATCATGTAGACAAGGTTGAAGATAATAACGAGGAAGAAGATCAGAAGCAGGTGGCTCATGTAGTTGACGTGTCAGATGAAGAAGTTGAAGAGGTTGATCATACAAATGTAGGAGACGATGATCTCATTGACGATATCGATAACTATAGTAGCGAAAATGACGTTGATGATGATGTTGATAGGAATGAGCCTTTCACCAATATCGATTCTGAACCAGATCCTGATATAGATGTTGATTTGGATAAAGAAGAAGATGATTGATATTTAATTGTTGAAAAGAAGAGGTATGTGTTTATATCTTTTATATGATCTTTATATGTTTTTATTTTGTATAATATAGTATATGATACATGTTCTTTATAATTTAAAATNACGTGGTTGCCCCTGTTTAGTAGAGAATGAACTATTCTCAAAACCAAGAGGAGATTTGCACGACTACGCCTAATCATACCAACGATGTAGTTATGTCCATCATCAATTCATCATTATCATTCTCCAAATATCTTATACAAATTTTACAAGGAAATTGTACTAGGACTAGACACGGGCAATAGTGACTTGTGAATGGGGCCAACATTGAAATTTTTTCAAATTGTTTCTGAATGCATTGAAATTTGACATGGATAGACTATTCGCATTCATTAACGATATGGGAGGGTTTCTGGACTCAAATTTGACTCACACGCCCACTTTCTTCCATCATCAATTCATCATCTAAACCCTAAACCCTAGTCTTAGTCATCACCCTTCATAAATGTTGTCACCCAATGATCATTATATTATAAGGTTGGAGGCATGTGGTCATTGGGATTATGTCTATATGCTTGCTACGATCATGAAACATATGATTCTCAGAGAGCTTGATGCGACTATATTGATTATCACAATGTATCACTGTAGCCTCCAACTCCACACTGAACAATACTAATAACAACTTCTTCAACCATAATGTCTCACATGCTGCCATGTATTCTACCTCAACATAGCTTAATACCATGATTTATGCTTCCTACTGAACTAGGAAATAATTCTTGATCTAATGTTGAAGCAAAAACCTGAAGTGCTCTTCCTACCCTCTATACATCCTGCCTAATCAACATCTGTAAAAATTGACAATATCACTCCACTACTGCGCTCATACAACAACCAGTACTCCATTGTACCTCTCAAGTACCAAAGCACATGCTTCACAGTTATCCAATGCACTCTCCGAGGAAGAAGATCATGATTAGGAAGATCAGGAGCAAATGGTTCATGTAGTCGATGTGTCAGATGAAGAAGTTGAAGAAGTTGATCATCCAAATGTAGGAGACGATGATCTCATTGACAATATTGATAACTATAGTAGCGAAAATGAGGTTGATGATGATTTTGATATGAATGAGCCTGTCACCAATATCGATTTTGAACCAGATCCTGATACAGATGTTGAGCTGGATGAAGAAGAATATTACTGATATTTAATTGTTGAAAATAAGGGGTATGTGTTTATATATATCTTTTATATGATCTTTATATGTTTTTATTTTGTATAATATAGTATATGATACATGTTCTTTAGAATTTCAAATTAGGCAATATGGGGAAATTGAGAGTGATGTGATGGGGGGGGGGCAGGGGGCATAATTAAAGCTTCTCAACACTCCCTCTTAACGAGGAAGGGATTCTTCACCAACCCCATCTTATCTATGAACTTCTCAAACTTTTGTCTTCTCAGTGACTTGGTAAATATGTCTGCCATATGATCATCAGTCTCAATGTATTGAAGCCTCATGACCCCCTCCTACACACAATCTCATAGGAAGTGATAACATATGTCCATATGCTTGCTATGATCATGAAACACATGATTCTCAGAGAGCTTGATGCCACTATGATTATCACAATGTATCACAATAGCCTCCAACTCCACACCGAACAATACAAAGAACAAATTCCTCAACCATAATGCCTCACATGCTGCCATGTATTCTACCTCAACATAGCTTAATACCATGATTTATGCTTCCTACTAAACTAGGAAATAATTCTCGATCCAATGCCGAAGCAAAAACCTAAAGTGCTCTTCCTGCCCTCGGTACATCCTGCCCAATCAACATCTGTAAAACCTGACAACATCACTCCACCACTGTGCTCATACAAAAACCAGTACTCCATTGTACCTCTCAAGTATGCAAACACTCAACCATGTTTATCCATGACGATTTTTCCTTGAGAATTGTTAAAAAGGAGTCATCTAGGAAATTTCCACTAACCAACTGCCCTATGTTTGGTTTCGAGAGGCAAGTCCCAAGAAGTAGTTGATGTTTGAATTTACAACAAAGTAGATAGAAAAGGCCCTCTATATCCAAAACATATAGGGATGACACCAGATGGAATCACTATCTAATTTATTGAAATAGTTCCATTTGTTCATATTTTCTTTCATTAATGAAGAAACAAGCCAATGAATCAGTAAAGAAGGTTTCCACACTAATTTTGAATCTGAGACTAATTCCTATGACTTTGAGGTTCATTTTTATAAGGAGAAATTTCCTTAACCAATTAGCTGGGAGATTAAAATCCTTTCTGTAGGATATGGTCAAGACCTGTTTAGCAATAAGCACAATCTTCGGAGTGGATAATGCCAAGGTTGGGCCAAAGGTTTGATTGAGACTCCTCGCTCTTTAAATAATGAATATTCCATGACCATTTGATATCATATTGAAGGAAAGGTAACATGTTTCATGCATCTATGAAGAGGTATCTTAGTGGCCATTCTATTAGGATTCTATCGAGGTGGCTCTTGTATGAGGGAGGACACCTAAGACGTATTTCTGCGGGCCTCGATACTTCATCACCCTTTGTCTCCTAGTTATAACAACCTCATTTATACCTTCACTCATCACCATGGTGGATTTCATCACTTCTCATGATAGGTGTTTAGAAAGCCCTCATCCTTCTCTTTATTCTCTTTTCTCGGTGGGCCCCAAATGATTTAGATGGAAGAGTTTGGAAGAGTTATAGTCTAGACCTATTTGAGGGCTTTTAGTTTATCTTTTGTCTAGAGTCTTGTTTATTTTATAAGATAAAATATTAATTAATACATTAACATTATGATTCAAACACACTTGAGACCACTTGTTGCACCACCTAAGCATGTAGTATCTTGGTTTGATAAATTCTATTCTTCTATTGTTGTTCTTGAGATTCTAGTTCTTTGATAGATTAATTAAACAATTTAAAGAGCTATTATCACCTAGGAACTATTCCCCTCTCAAGAGAAACTACTTTCAAATGTCTATACCATGGTATATTAGCTCATATGATTTACACCTCATGGGTATACTATGTCCAAGGAGGGTTATAGTGATCGATATTTTATACCATGACATGATACTTTAATGCCAAAGATATTGTTGACCATAAATGACATATTAATTAACCTCATACTTTTCTAAATGCATCATAATAATAATTTGAAATAAATAAAAAGGGTGAATTAAGAGATCAAGGCCGATTATAGGGGTTAAGAGTCATAGTGTATTAGAAGGGTCAATCTATTATGATTTTACTATGTTCAGAACCATAATGTATTCATCTTTTAGTGTGTTTGAGGTCACACTATTTTCACTGGAGGTGATTGTTTCAGGAGTCATGGGGATCAGAGGGCGGGGATCAGAGGGTATACCATGTTCAAGTTGAT
>ML828157.1:46031-80852 GCA_009831015.1 Picea engelmannii | reverse complement strand
GGTGTTGCAAAAGATTGGTACTATGGCATACAAATTGGAGTTGCCTGCATCTTCACGAGTACACTCAGTTTTCCATGTTTCATGCTTAAAGAAGGTTATAGGCGACAAGATCCCAGTTCAAACTATATTTCCAGAACTTGATGGGGAAGGAAAAATCATATTGGAGCCTGAAGCCATCACTAACACAAGAATTCATCAGCTAAGGAATAGATCCATTTCAGAGTATCTCATTAAATGGAGGAAACTACCGGCTGAAGATTCCACTTGGGAAGATGAGTCTTTTATACAGAAGCATCCAGAGTTACTCAAACGTTGTGGACAACACTTGTCTCAAGGGGAGGGGCATGTTAAGCCCTAATATTATCTCATTACCCCTTAATTGGGGCATATTATATTATTAATGTTATTTTATTTATGTCGGATTTAGGCCATTAGTTGTAATTATACCTCCTAGTCTCCTATATATACTAAGGAGACATTTTCATGTTGAATCATCTTGTACTTGAAAATTTAAGTGGGGTAAAAGGAGGTTGCCCCCTTGAAGAGGCTTATTATCTAAAATTATCTCTTTTTCAAGGCATTTAGTACTTTTTCTGAGGTTTTTCTATGCTATATTGATATTTGGTTCTTAACATCGTCGGAAACAAATTTTGTATTTTATCACACCATCGCAATAGTGACGAAAGTTCGTCGCAATTTGCTACGAATTTTCATCACACATACAACATCTGCGTCGTAAGTTTGGTCTTGAGATATATTTTCGTCGATATTGCCACATATTTTCATCGCAAGTTGCAACGGTTTTGCGTCGCACATTCAGCATCTGCATCGTAATTTATTGGCTTGGCATAACTTATCGTCGCAATTGCGACGAATTTTTGTCGTAATTGCCACACTTCTTCGTTGTTATTGCGACGTAATTTCATCGTAATTGTGATGATGCATAGGGTTAACCAATTTTGAAGGTGGTGACATGTGGAGAGCTTATTTCATCGATGTTTCCATGCACACATGAATCGTGGATATAGCGACGAAATTATTCCGACGAAAAAAAATATCATCTTTCGTGGAAATTGTGATGGATAAGTGTGGCAATATCAACGAAAAACCATCACAAATTTGGTCATATGTACTAGTTCTTAATGGCTTCTATGTTTGCTCTTTCATTCTTCCTCTTTCATTAGTTTCCTAAATGGTAAAATAACTCATGCAAAAATAACTCAACCATTTTTGTTAAAAGATCTTTTTTTGGATCAAGTGGTATCAAAGTTAGTTGATGGTTGGTTTGTGAGTTTGTATGATTACCAGGGACATCTCAAAGGAGAAAATGGCATCTAAAGAGGGACTTTATCAAGATGAGAAGGATATGCGAAAAACTCTCTTTGCCATGGCAGAGATGGTGAAAGTGTTGTATGAAGAGTACTTGGAATGAAAGAGATTGGCTCAAGGGAGATATTCAAAGAATGACAAAAGCGAAGAAGAATTGAAGGAATTGACTTCTACACCAAATTCAGAAAACATCTCTGAGGTATGCAGTGGAAGTCATTCATCAATTTCACATTGTTCCCATCAAGATGGTTCTTTTGGTGCATTTGAAAAACATGTAAGAGGTATAGGTTTGGAATTTCTAACCAAGATGGAATATGAAGGAATCATTAATCCCATCGAGGTTATGGAAAGACCTCATTATTTAGGATTGGGATATGGTGAAGTGGATATTGGAGAATTCTCCAAAACATGGGAAGTAAGTGATGCTTCAAATGACCAGCCTAAGTCATTGTGGGAACAATTCATGAAAGGTGATGGTGTATCACTCCATCATGGTGATAGTGAATATAATTCATCTCCAAATAAAAGTGAAGATCAACAAGAAAGGTATAATGTTCATGGTTTTTCCAAATCTCTTTTTGATTATAAAAAACATAATCGTGTAATCCGAAACTTATGGAATATGTATCCTTGTACTTTTTTTCATTCACCTAAGAATTGTGTGGTCAAGTGTTGGAAGATACAATCTTTGTACAAGAATTTTATGTTAGCCAGGAAGGAGACACGACATAAAGACTCAACTCCACAATAGAATAAAGAAAAGGACAAACAAGTCTAGATGTTAAAAAACCACTGCACTTATTGCAATTGGGGTGGATATCAAAAGGCTAAATGTTGGAAGCTTAATTTGGAGCTTCGTCCAAATAAGGACAAAATGATTTCACATGTACTCCCAAAGGAAGAGGTAGTACCAGTGAATAAATAGAAACACCATGAAGGAAAGAAAACAATCGCTTGGTTATGCCAAAAGTAGATGTCACATCTTCATTGTATTTTGCTTCCATTAATGTAATCACACATGTTGTAATGATGACCTGTTATAAAATCATTTTGTACAACATAGTGTTTTGTTTATCCTTATGAGAATGTAATCAGTAAGGTCCATTTTGTAACCTTTTGGAGGACAAAAAGGTATTTAGTGGGGAGGCATGATCTAAAATGGATCCAAGAGCCAAAACGGGTCCAGGTAGGATTAAAAATCAAAGTGCTCATAATCTATTCAAAACAGACGTGTGCGTAGGCATTGATATTATGAACCCAATGAAACTTGAACAGGATCAAACGGACTTCATATGCAAAAGATATCGTGATCTGTTTGTTTTGCCAAATAAGAAAAAAATGATAACTATACAGTACGTACAGTGTTGACGTGGCAGCTGGCTGTATAGACCGTATGGAAATACAATGATGTGGAAAGTACAGTGGAATGTTGACTAGGTTGATAGGTGGATGAATCAAATAGTGACACGTGGCACCACTGCAAGAGTGACATGTGGCATGGGCTGACATGGCAAGGTCCGTATAGACACGTGGCAGCTAGTTGACGTGGCAGGTGCGCTGACTGGGAAGACATGTGGGCAGACACATGGGAGGATAGGTGGTTGAATGAGTATTTGACACATGTCATATTTGGTCAAATGTGATGGTGCCACGTGGCCTAGTCCTGGGTTGCCACGTGGCACCCCTCCATTAGTCGGTTCGTTGGAAAAAGTTTATGGGTTCAACCAGAATCAAACCCATGACCTCCGGTTTGGGCGAAAGACTTAGCAGGACCGGGCTACCAGCCTACCCACGGTGTTTCTTACACCATATAGTATGTTTTAATTATTTAAACTGAAATGGTGGTCCTATCGATGGAGAATAGGGTTGGGGTCTAGCCCCCAACCTCGATGCATTACTCTATAGATATGCCCATACCATATGTCAGTGGTACTCTAGTTTATTTGGCACGGTTTTGTATAGAGTTTGGCCCATCCCCAGCCTGAACCATACGACATACCACATGACCAATGCATATAACCATGCTTTGTATTTTGGGGTGCTCTTTGATACCTCAGCCTCATCCCCGGTCCCATGGAAGATACCATATATCCACTCCCCTATATCGTTAGGTACAGATGTGTAGGGTTGGCACCCGATCGGTCGGGATAGCCACCAACCAGGGCGCATGACCAAGACCTAAAGGTTGGGACCTAAACCATATTCAGAGCGTGTGGAAGGTAAGGTCATGGCCACATGGGCCAATTGCAGGTGACCAGGGGTCGACGATTAAGGGGCCCAATGAATTAGCGCTAGACCAGGGTCATATGGGTGCGTGAAGGTGACCAGGAGCCCGCAGATAAAGGGTTTTCACTCTAATTTTGGCCCAAAGTGGGTTTTATACATTATTATATGATTTTTAATGGATTATTAGCCAGATTTGGGAGATTTAATCCATTTTTGGAGGATCTTGCGCCCTTTTTGAGGCCGGATCTTGGGGAAAGTTGGGAGTTTGTTGCAAACTTCAAGACTATATAAGCCAAAGGTTATTGAAGCCAAGGTGGGAGGTTAAGATCAAGAAAATGCTGATGAATTGTTGAGGCAAAACCATTTTTATGCAGGGAAGCTATTGAGGAGCATACCTTTGAAGACCATTTCTGGGAGCTTCGTTCATCAGTTTTCAGTGCCGTCAGTTTTGATGGGTTCTTGAGATATAGAACAACACAACTAGATCATTTTTTTAATCCATTGGCACTTTTATGATGTACATTTCAATCTTCTAACCAAAATAATAAAGCCTCACCCACTGAGACAAAGGCCCAAAGACGTAGGCGAGATTGTCGAACTCCGTTATCACTTTGGTGTTTATGGTTTTTTTCTCTTCTTGCTTATTTTCAGATATGTATATTGATTAATGGCTTCTATGTTTCGTCTTTCATTATTCCTCTTTCATTAGTTTCCTAAATGGTAAAATAACACATACAAAAATAACTCAACCATTGTCGTTAAAAGATCTTTTTTCGGATCAAACACTTAGCAGGTTTGGACAAATATATGATAGTGGATGAGAGCATGGATTCATAGATTGGTTCAGAGAGTGGTTCAGAGACAAAGGCACATTATGGATGTTAATTACACAGGAAATGGCTCAAACAATTCTAATGGATTCCAAATTGACAAATATTTTTTGGACACATGCAGTGCATATAAAAGTTCACATTCAAAATAGAGTAATGCTCAGAAACAAAAATGAAAAAACTCCCTACGAGCTATGGAAAGGAAGACCAAAAAATGTGAAGCACTTCATAATATTTGGAGGAAAATGCTACATCAAAAGAGAAGATGGAAGAATTGGAAAGTTTGACTCTCGTGTGGACAAAGGAGTACTTGTTGGTTACTCAAGTACAAGGAAATCAAGCAAGTGTTACAATCTAAGATTGAACAAAGTTGTGGAAAGCATCAATGTAACAATTGATGAAACAGGGGGATGGGAATTAAAGAAAGAAGAAAATGAATCAATGGAACAACTTTACAAAGAAGAAGTAGAAGATGAAAAAGAAGTAGAAGGGGAAGATGAAGAGGATGAGACAGAAGTAGAAGAGCAAGTTTAGCAAGTGCCTCCAAAAACACCTAGCAAACAAGTACAGAAGAATCATCCTTCACATCAAATTATCAGAAACAAAGATGCAGCAGTTGAGACTAGAAGAATAATCCATTCACCAGAACAAACACACCTAACACTTGTATCCACAATTGAACCAAGAAGTTTTGAAGATTCCATCAAGGATGAATTCTGGAATAAGGCCATGGATGAAGAATTGGATCAAATAGAGAAGAATGACACTTGAGAATTGGTTCCAAGACCAAAGAATAAAAATGTGATTGGAACAAAGTGGGTTTTCAGAAATAAATTGAATAAAGATGAGCATGTTACAAGAAACAAATCTAGATTGGTATGTAAAGGATACGCACAGGTTGAAGGAATTGAATTTGAAGAAACACTCTCCCCAGTTTCCAGAATGGAAGAAATCTGATTGCTTGTATCTTATGCATGCTCCAAGAATATTAAAGTGTATCAGATGGACGTGAAATCACCTTTTTGAATGGGGAACTTGAAGAAGAAGTCTACATTGAACAACCATAAGGATTCCAGTTTTCAGAGAACGCATATTATGTGTGTAAAATAAAGACAGCCTTGTATGGTCTAAAACAAGCTCCTAGAGCATGGTACTCTAGACTGGATAAATATCTACAATAGGCAGGGTTCAGAAAAGGAAGTGCAGAAAACAACCTCTACATCAAGGTAACTCAAGATATTGTTTGAATTATTAATTGAAGTTTATGTTGGATCATGTTGTCATTGATGCAAATGGTTTGATTGATTGATGTCAACTAATTGATTGATTGATGATTGATGTAATTAATATGTATTTTCCTTGATGAGAATGATAGATGTCAAGTGGAAACCAATTGATGAAGATGGATCAATGAGTTGTTATTGATGCATAGTTGATGTATATGATGCAATGGTAAATTGATGCAAAGATGAATCATTATTTTCTTATCATGATTGATAAGGTGCACAAATGGATGAACTCCAAAGTGGTCCCCTTATGGTGAAAGCCCTCATGGGAAGACGCTTTGTGGATTGAGTTATCCTAGAAGAGTGATTGTAGGACCCATGCTTGTATATGGAATAATGAGATGAAGATCAAAGAATTTGTTGGTGAAACTATCCTAAATGGATAGTTCTTGTCATGTCGTTTCCGGTGGTATGAAGGCTTGAATCCCCCAAGGTCAAAGAAGTCAAAGTGACCTAAAAGAAGAAATCATTATTTGAATGATAAAGTAAAGTGACAAAGTCAAAGTGGATTATTTAAATAATAAAGTAAGGTGACAAAATCAAGAAGGAATATTTAAATGATAAAGTATTGGAGAACTTTCTATTCATTATTATATAGACTATAACTATCTTTCGGATAACACTAAGAAGTTTCTTAGGAGGAGTCTAAGGCACATTTTGAAGTTAAAAGAAATGATCAAGGAACAAGAAGAGAGCGATAAGACTCAATTAGAAGAAAAGAAAGAAGAAATCACAAGACTAAAGAATGGAAAAGAAGATATGAATGTAGATGATGAGATTAGAAAAAGTTTTGAAACCATTGTCCATCTCAAGACCCAAATTGAAGAAGCCAAAAGAATAGAGGAACTGTTGAAAAATCAAATAATTGAAAAGGAAGAGTCATGTTGTAAGTTAGAAGCTGAAATTGTTGACCTTAGAAAGAAGGTGGAAAAGTCAAACAAATTCTTGAATAGCTCACGAATCTTGGATGAGATATTGGAAAGTAAAAGATGATCATGTGATAAATCAGGTCTTGGATACAAAGGAGAACATATGCATGCTGAAGCAAGAACCTCAAAGAAGCATGAGGTAAGTGCATCAAAGAAGGAAGACAATGTTTCAAAACAACCATCTACACAAGACAAAGAAAGTTTCAAAATAACAAAGCAAGGAAGACATCAAGAAGCTATTCTTGGGACAACAAAGAAAAGGTATGAAAGTATTTTTCATGGGCATTCTTATTCATGTAATGGATATGGTCACAAATATTTTGAGTGTAGATCTTATGAAAGGAGATATAATGGAAGATTTTATAACACCATGAGGTGTTGGAGATGTGAACAAGTAGGAAACATTGTTGTTCACTGTAACACCATGAGATGCTACAACTATAATGGATTTGGCCACAAATCCCATGAGTGTTGGAGCACAAGAAGAAAGTCCATGATGAGGACTTCACATAGAATGCCTAGAAAAATGAATGAAGTAAGAAAGGGAGACATCTTTGAAAAGATGGATGCTCAGAGTTCAAGTTCTGAGAAGCAAGAACCTCTACAGAAGTGGGTGAAGAAGACATAATAGCCAAAACAGGATGAAAGACTGAAGGGAAGCTCAAGTAAGTCATCTACTAAAGCATACATTGGTGACAGTGGTATCAGTCACATACATACACAGGCTAACCTTATATAGGTCGTGTACATACGCGAGTTGTTGTACAATAGGCCACGTATATGTTGTAAAGCCTCGGGAAAAAGGAAATGCACATGGGTTGCAACTTGATGTGATGGTATAACTTTGTGTTGCAGGTTCTGACTTTGTTTATTGCAGATTCTGACACTATTTGTTGTAGGTTTTCATGGTTCTATGTTAGATCATGTAAGGTGACGATGTAAAATAAATCTTGGGTGCATGGCACTAACCCATGAGTATGGTTTGATGCGGATCTATTGGAGTACATGGATGGTACATATTTGAGTTTCATTGATATATCTTATGATATATTATTGGAACCATATGATGGATATAATGGTGCATGCATTTTGCATGTGGTTGGGCTACATATTGAGACATGTAGTTGGTGAAGTTGATGAGATGATCATGTTGTACATTATTGATGATCTATAGTTGATGCATGATTGATACACTAATAGAAGCACCTACTAGCAGGTTCATTGGCACATGTTTTATGAAGGATTTGGCATACATGTATGGGATTCATCATTTTGTGGTATTTATGCATGGTGGTGTACATGTTTTGGTACACTCATACATGGAATATGCTTGATGATACTATGCTATTGGTATTACTTGATTAGCACAACAATTGGTATTTGTTTGATACATGGTTATGGTACTTGGTTCATGATGGAGACATATCATGAGTGATATGACACATGGTTGGAATATTGGTAAATGAACATGGTTGATGTACATGGGTGTTGTGCATGGTGGGCACATTTTGGTACATCATGTACTTGGTTGATATTTTTATCATGATTGTTTATTTCATTGTTGACATATCTTTTGCTTCATGATGCTTGGTATAGCTTGATTTTGATGCATGAACAGGTGTTACCCATGATTTTGGTCATCTTGATGGGGTATTGATGATGGTGTACTTAGGCTCCTAATAAGAACTTTCTCCTGAGAAAAGTGACATTCATCTCTTCCCAGAAAACATATTTTTGAAGAAAGTTTGCAGGTTGCCTATATCCTAGGGTGCGAGAATGACCCATTCTCGCAGGCTTCCTTCAGCTAGGGTGCGAACTTCTCGCACTGTGTTACATAGCTAGGGTGCGAACTTGTTCTCAAGCTTGGAAAAAGATGAAGTCTCAATGGTTCTAGAAGGGAATCTTCTAGAGAATGGGTTGGCATTCGAATGGTTATATTTTTACTGGTTTCCCTGATATTGTGGGATCATTCTTATCCAAGTAACCATCTCATCCTCTCCTATATATTGATGGGATTCTCATGGAAAAGGTTAAGCAAGATTAATTGGAGAATTGGTGAAGGAATTGTGTGAAGGACCTAGCTTGAACATGAGCTTGGAGACTCTAGCAAGTCTATCAAGAGGAATTGGATCTTCTTCATACAAGGATCAAGCAAGTGTGTGTGTTGGAACCAAGAGCCACTGAAAGGAAGCTTGTGACATCAAGGCGATCAGGTTGTATCTTCTACTTTCGATTAATATGATACAGCGGCATGTCCTTTTCCCATAAAGTCATTCTTACTTTATTGTGTAATTCCTTGATCATACACATAAGTTGACGATTGAATATATTTTGCTATCTTCACTTTGGTTGGTTTATGTTGTCTTGGTCTTGACCTCACGAGAGCACCGGAGCGAAGCAGGAGAAACAAAGACCCTAGGAAGTGATACAAAGGTATGTTACTTGTTCCTCCCTACTAGCTAATTCAATGGTTGTAACTTAGGGAAAGAGTCATGTCCTATCCTATTTTGTTCTAGATCCAGGTGGATCTAGGGAGATCTGTTAGTGTCCATACCTATCAATTAGTCCGATAACAAAAATGGTGACTCCACTGGGGAGGCAACCCGTTTTCTTTGTGGTTTTTGGTGTTTTTCCTTGGTCATTTTCTCTTGCCTTACCTTTCTCCATTTCTATCAATCTCTGAGTCTTAAGGACACCCTGATTAACCCTCTGAGTCCAGAAGCCCCTTCAATTCTTTTGTCTTTTTCCAAAAATTTGCTTAGTTTCAGACATTCTCGCACTGAACCCCACAATGGCCTGTGAGAATACTTTGAGTTCGCACTTTAATTTTAGGTCCAGTGTGAGGTTCTCGCACTTTGCTCAAAGCTAGCCTACGATAATCACCCATTCTCGCACTGTGTAACATTCATAGCCTGCGAACCCTCTTTTCAAAATTTTGGATTTAAGATTTTTGCATGTTCAGCTGCCCAGATCAGTATAGGTGCCTGAAAAGAGCTTCTTGGAACATTGGTTGATGTTTTCTTGTCTTCGTATTTTGTGCATGATCAGTCTTAGGAAATCAAAGGCTCTTCTTGTCCATCTTTTTCTCGACTTTCATATCTTGACTTTTATTGGCAAAGATATACTCTCTGATTTTGGAATTTGAGTGCTTGTTTGGTTAAGAACCAACGATCGGTTGAAAGTTGAGATTCTTTGTCTTTCTCATTTGCTCATTATTTGCAAGATTACTTTTCTCATGCAATTGAAAAGACTAGTTTGGTCTACTTGTCGTTTTTGTTTCCATTGAAAGATTGGTTTGGGTTTTTGTTCATTGCTTGTTCATTATTTTTTGGTTTTCCTCACTTTCACCATCATGGTGTAGGTCCTTTTTGAATAGTGAAAAACGTTTTTCTTTCAAAAGCATTTTCGTTTTCGAAAACATTGAAAATCAATTGTTGAAATTATTGAAAAAGAAACAATAGAGAATTGTCATTATTGCGTGATTCGTTGCAATTGCATTTTAAAGGAAACTGTGTATTGTAGTTCAAGATTGGTCCGAAAAAATTCTCTTTCCCTCCCGTACATAGGATTCATTGAACAAAAATTGATATATTTCATTCCTATCTATGCATCGTTGGGTCAGAGTCTCATACAACATCACTTTCATCTCCGCTTCCTTTGAGTAACAACATCCCTTAATAACATTGCGCAATTGTAAAATTTAACTAGTAACTCTTTTCTAGGGCTCTATTACACCAACATTTAGCTAGGATAGCACTTTGGAATAGGTAGAGAGATACACTCTCCAAAGTAGAAAACACACAATAGCATCTTGTTTTAAGGAGTGTCAAATTCCATTTACAACATTTTGTCCTGGGAAGCCCTTCTCACACAACGGTCAAACACGAGGTTGCATTGATATTGATAGAGTTACTCACCCTGCTTTGTTGATATCAATGTAGAGGTTGCATGTATTACAGGGGTCACTTGGAGGTATACCCACAATGATGAGTGGAAGCCTCTTGAGTTGATTTTGAGATAGATACCCTACCCTTGCATGTGGATTAGACTGTCGACTATCCCCCCAGGCTTTATTGTTGTCGGTGGTAACCTTAGCGGCCTATATTTCTAGGTTCTTACACAAGGTGACTGTGAAGGGGCAAGTCTTCATGGTACCTGGAATCGACGTTGGCCAAACTCACTTAGGCTCCTTGGAGGGTATACCCACGATTATGTGTGGGAGCTTGCACCAGGGTGTAAGTCCGTTAAGAAGGTCATCCGTGTAACTTTTCTACCCTAGCCCAACCCCTTCTCGTCTCGTTGTTGTGACATTGGATTTCCTCACCAACTAGTGACTTCGGAATTAGAAGGTCTTGTTTGCTTGGTATTGTTTCCTAGATTTTGTTTACTAGCGCATGTTGTTTGTTTACCCAAGTTGCCCATATGATTTTCTTCATAAGTTTGTAACTCGTTCACAATAGATCCTCCACGTCGTTCACGTAGAATGCAGGGTTTATCTCCAGAGCATCTGGAAGGTTCTGAACCCTTGCCTACAAGCTCACCTGAGGGCTCTCCTAAACAAAGTGAAGTCCAAGACGTTACCACGCCACAAGTGGAATGAATTGACTCTCTAGAACATTTCCAAATTACCAATACTCGAGAGGACTTTTGAATTCACCTTGATTCTGAGAGACAAATTATGCGAGTGAATTCTTCCAGAGACTTAGTTGTTGTGTCTTCTGTATCACCGATTGGACCCTTTCTAGGAATAGAGGGCCAAGATCCTTTTTGGTCTATGGGAATTTTTAGAAAGGACCTTTTTGGTGCAAGATCAGGCATTGAAATCACCGTCTCACCTATACTCTCTAAAACTTCTAACCCAGACACAGTACTGTTTATTACTACCTATTATTTTCCTGGTACAGACGCCCCATGATCTGACCACATCTTAACCATCCCTATAGAAATGGCCCATTACACAGATACTACGAGTATTCACACTAGGATTACCATGGTTAGTCAAGCCCCCATCAGCACACCGCTCACGCCCAGTGTCACCCCGACACTACTGCCCAGATACCGTGCATTGAATGATTCTATTCCCACTCCTACGCAAACCCCATCCGGCTCTTCTGGTGGTCCCTCTTCTTCTGGGCACTCTCTTCCCAGTTTCATTTTGAAACTTCCTCAACCCCCTTTTGGAGGACTTTTCTCATCCTCCACTGGCAGTCTTAATCCTAGTGACACTATTCTGTCATTCACACCAAATTACCAGATTCTCGTTGGTGGACAATTTCACCAAGGAGGTTTTACTCAACCCCCTCTAAGTGGGAAAATTCCAATTGGAACACTTCCCCCAATTGGAACACAACCCCCGATTGGAGGAAAAACCATACTGACCCCACCTTATGGAAAAAACATACCTCCACCCTTGGCCCATTATTGGAATCATCTGATACACCATACTCCTCAATTGACTTGGGGGAAACAGCTTCCAGCTGCGTCTGTGATACCCCCTAGTATAGGCCAACCATATCCAGGTACGTCCAATCCTATTTGGGGCTCGAATGCTCAAACTCACGTCCATGTTCAAGGATACAATCCTATGAGCTACTATCCTTTACAACCACCACCGAATCTGCCTGGGTCTTCACATTATATGCAGACTGCTTATGGTCCTACTGGTTTGCCGACGGGGCTTCCTCCCCAAAGCCACCAGTACCCACATGTGAATCGAAAGTTACTCTTCTTGGCCACTTTGGATCTCCCAGACTTGTCAAGGATTTTAAATGATCCAATTCATCACTCTCCCCAATGGCCCGCTATACCAGCCAAGCTACCATCAGACATCCCTAAATTCGACGGCAAAGCAGGAGAGGACCTGAACAATCACGTCATGACTTTTCACCTCTGGTGCTCATCCAACTCGTTGATGGATGACTCTATTCATTTACGTCTTTTTCAACAGACCCTCACAGGTTCTGCTGTGAAGTGGTATATAGAATTACCACGAGGTTTCTTCGTTGACTTCAACACCCTAGCTATGGCCTTCCTCACCCACTACCAGTTACTGATCCGTTATGAAACGAGGACTGATATTTTGAGTTCTTTCAAACAAAACAAAGCCACTCATATATCCGATCACATTCATGAGTGGCGACGGAGACGACGTCTCATCAAACTCGAACTCCCTGATTAATTGTTGGCATAGTGGTTCACAAAATCATTTGTGAACGAAATCGGCTGTGACATCTCCATGGGTGGAGTGGTCATGGAAGAGCAAGCCATAAGTCGTGCTCAATACCTTGACCTCGTTAACTCACAAACAGGGAACCTTTACGACTTACTACCAGACGCACCTCATCCTTCCACTTCCCTCACTTCAACTACTCCAGCTGCTTCTCATGCATCCGATAGTGTGATTGGCACTTTCCATGCCCAACCACATACCACCTCAAGCACCAACCCCAAACCTGCTTCTTCTAATGTTTAAAATTCTCTGTCTCCTACCCCTCCCACCGGAAAGACTTCTTAGGTAAATGCGGTTCAATCTACCCCAGCCGGTAAAAACAAATCCAAAAAGGGAAGGGGTAAGAATAAGGAGGAAAAAAATACTTCTCAAGCAGAGCGAACCAAAACTCCACCTGTTGAAAATAGGGATAAGCCCAAACCTCGATATCCTTGTCTTATCTGTGGTGATGATCACTACACGAAGGATTTTCCACGATGCATCGAGGTCACTAAGTTCCTTCAAGGAGCCCCAAAACCACCTGCTTCGGTCGTTTTGTCCCAACCCTTCCCATATCAACAATAGACTCAATTGGTCATTCATGACCAACCCTCACCTTCTACTACATCCTATGTATTGATGTGTACTGGTGATTCAAAACAAAATGACATTGCACTCACCACTCGAGCCAAAAATTATTCTCCCTCTAAAGAGAAGGTTGATGACCTACCTCCTTCATTGGTACAACCCTCTCCTGCAACTCCACCTACAAACGGTCCTCTTCATCTCAAATGACCGAGCCTTGACACAGTTCTTTGACTCCCCCCAAAGGGCATCGTTCGAAAATCGACTTTCAATCCTCATGCTCGTGCTGCCCAGAACTACAACATTGTTGAAGATCTGGCCCAAGCACCTTCTGCGATGTTAGCCCTCAAAGTCCTTAAAATTTGTCCCACACAACGGAAGCCATTGTTGAAAGCTATTGGTGGAATTGACCCAACGGATACAAATTTAATAATTTTTGACTTGGAAGATCACATTCCAAGGTTACCCCCTCAACTTGCGTTCCAGATCCAAGTGATTGTCTTTGACAAAAACATTTGTCGGACCGTTATCGACGAGGGTGCCTCGACGTGTGTCATTTCTCTTACTTGCTGGAAATTCATTGGCTCTCCCTCTTTTAATGAATCCCAGAACACTCTCAAAGCCTTTAATGGCTCCGGTTTTAAGCCCTACGGTGTCCTTCCTTTATTGCCAATCACGTTAGAAGGCAAAATGGTCCAAGTCAAAGTGGAAGTCTTTGATTCTCCTCTTGATTACAATATTCTGCTTGGACGCAACTAGATCGATTACATGCGCACAGTTGTGTCGACCCTTTTTCATGTGGTACATTTCCCACATCAAGGGAAGGTAGTCACCGTCGACCAATTATCCTTCTTTAACTCCGATACCTGTACTGGCAATGTACCGTTCATCGCTAAAACCCCATCGAGTTATGAGAACATCGATGTAGGCCTTCTGAAAGACTCTTCGTTAATGGGTACTTTCCCCATTCCACCACCCGATGTTCCACGCTCGTCCGTTGCTTCAATCAACATGATCTCTACCTCGATTCATGGAATTTTTGCGTCTTACGACCCATGGATGGTACTTGACCCTGGAGATCATCTTCGTTATGACGACGAAATGTCGTTAAGTCCAATCAAATCTGCCTATCAGGCCATTCAATCGGCAACCCCTTCTACCCCCTCTCTTGGTGAGTTATATCCAGATCCCTTCTGTGTCATTTTTCCCACAAACGAGATGATTATGTCTATCATGGAGGACACCCCTTGGGACGATGGACATCATCGTTCCATCCTCTTCCTGGAGAAACATACCATTGAGAACTACCAACAGATCTCAACCTCGTCGACCGTTGTCATCATCTCAACTATTCCTGAGTCCACACACGATATGTTTTTCGAAGGGAACTTAAGCAATATCTCACCCACTATTCCCCTCGACATATCCATCAAACCTGGAATTGTAAAAAATGTCCATATTGGAGCTTCGTGTTCCCCTGACAAAATTGTCACCTACACGTCCCTTTTCAAAGAGTTTCATGACTTCTTCACCTAGAGCTACGAAGAAATGTTGGGTATCGACCCCGACATTGTGATACATGAGATCAATACATACCTCAACGCTAAAACTGTCCGGCAATGCCTTCGTCCAGTTCACCCACGTAAAGCGGCTGCTATCAAGCTCAAAGTCTTGAAACTTCTCAAAGCCGGCTTTATTTACCCGGTGGCCCTCATTGACTGGGTTTCCAATCTTGTCCCGATCGACAAGAAACAAGGCACCATCTGTGTATGCATTGATTATAGGGATATCAACAAAGCTTGTCCCAAAGACAACTTTCCTACCCCCTTCGTCGATCAGATTGTCGACGATTGTGCCAGAAGTGAGATCTTCTCACTGATGGATGGTTTCTCCAGGTATAATCAAATCAACATTGTTCCCGAGGATCAACATAAGACTGCATTTATTTTTCCTTGGGGAACTTTTGACTATCGGAAACTCCCCTTTGGTCTCAAGAACGTTGGTGCAACTTTTCAACGCGCTATGTCTTATGCCTTCCATGATATCAAGCACATCGTGCAACCATATCTAGACAATTTACATGCTCACTCAATGCGCCGAGTCGATCATCCAACCCACCTCTGAGCCATTTTCATCCGCTGTCGGTTTTATCGTATACGTTTGAATCCTCACAAGTGTGTTTTCTGCATGGAATCCGGCCAACTTCTAGGCTTTATTAGTTTGCGTCAAGGGATCAGGGTAGATCCTTTAAAGGTTGAGGCAATCCTTAATCTCCCTCCTCCTTCTACACTTCACCAGTTACAAAGTTTGTAGGGGAAAGCAAACTTTCTTCGTCATTTTATCCCAAATTACGCCGAGATAACTCATGAATTTATGCGTCTCCTAAAAAATGGGTCTGAGTTCGTTTGGGATACCATCGCAAATAAATCTTTCGAAGCTTTGAAATTGTCCCTAACACGTGCTTCGCTTCTTTTTCCCCCAGATTACAGTCGCGATTATTTCCTCTACCTTGCAGCCTCGGATTACACCATTGGTATGGTTCTCATCCAAGAGGATGATGCTAACGATGAACATGTTATCTATTACTTGAGTCGAAGTCTAACGCCTACCGAAACCAAGTATTTACATGTCGAAAAACTGGCCTTGGCAGCCGTCCAAGCCATCCAGCGCTTCCGGCACTATATCCTCTCTTGTAAGACTACAGTGATTTCTAACTGCAACCCTATGCAACACATTCTCACACGTCAATTGCTAGGGGGTAAATACTCCAAATGGATCGTGATACTCCAGGAGTTTGACTTGGAATTTGAACGCGCCAAGTCTAAGAAGTCCTTAGTGTTTTCTGAGTTGATATGTGACTTTCTGTATTCTGAAATGGAAAATGTAGCAGCTGATCCATTACCCGATGAATCCCTTTTCCTCATCATCTCTGATGATCTTTGGTATGGTGATATCATCATATATCTCCAAACCCATACTTTTTGGCCAACTTTGTCTAGTACTGACCGATGTCGAATACGCTACCAAGCCCATCAATATATTATCCACGGGGATACTCTTTATCGTCGAGGGATTGACTCATTTTTTTGACGTTGACTAACGTTCGACGAAGCCAAGAAAGATTTGAATGACTTCCATTCTGGAGCCTATGGTGGTCATATGTCTGGGTATGCTATTGCCCAGAAGATCTTATGAGGAGGGTATTTTTGACCTTCTTTATTTAATGACTGCATAATTTTCGTCCAAAAATGCCATGCTTGCCAAACCTATAATCATAAGATACGGTCACATCCCACTCCTCTTCACCCTATGGTCTCCGTTGGTCCCTTTGCGAAATGGGTCATTGATTTCATGACATGTCACCCCCACTCGATCGGGGGGCATGGATACATTATTGTAGCTATAGATTACTTTACGAAATGGACCGAGGCGATGCCGACATTTGACAACACTGGAAAGACTGCAACATTATTCATTTTTAATCACATCATAGTTTGTTTTGGTGTTACCTAGGCTATCGTCACTGATCACGGTAGCCACTTTAGAAACTTCATGATGTCTGAACTTATTGAAAAGTTGGGTCTTCGCCATGGAAACTCAATACCCTATTACCCACAAGCCAACGACCAAGTCGAAGGAATTAACAAAGTTCTCATAACTATGCTCCGACGAATGATAGGGATTCACAAAACAAGTTGGCACACAATGTTTTTTTCGGCATTGTGGGCTTACTGGACATCCGTCAAGTCCACTACTGGGTTTACACCTTTCTGGTTAGTCTATGGTTTGGAATCCATTCTCTCGATTGAATGTGAGATACCCTCTTTAAAACTAGTTGTTGAACTCCTACCAAACACTTATGCTAAGGAAGAACGTCTATTGTATCTTATGCGATTAGATGAAACTCGACGCGATGCTACCCTAGTCATAGAAGCTCAGAAAAAACGTGTCAAGGCCCAATATGACAAACATGTCAAGCCTCGCATTTTCTCCAAAGGAGATCTTGTTCTCCTCTATGAACAAGATCGAGATATACTAGGAGATGGAAAATTCAAAGCCATGTGGCGAGGTCCTTATATCGTTAGATGAGTGTTGGAAAAAGAGGCTTATGAGTTAGTAGATTACGATGATATCCCTTTGAGTGAACCTAGAAATGGGTTGTACTTGAAGAATTAATATGCATAAGATCACTTGCACACGAGTACCTGTATTTTTATTGTATCATACTTGTGTGTTACTATAGCTTGCTTTTGTCATTATCTGGTCTTTGCCCTTATGTGACGTTGTGTTTGATTTCCAGATGTCAGAGTCTTCGCTACCCTACATTTGCTTCGCTGATGGCGCTAGCCGTAGTACTCAGAACCTTACTTCTGCTGCATGGGCAATTTACACCCCTACAAACGAACTTGTCTCCTTACGAGGTGTGTGTCTCGGCTGTGCGACCAACAATATTGCAGAGTATAATGCCATTATCAAATTGTTGATTGATGCTATCTTGCTCGAAATCTGTTATTTGGTTGTGCGACTCGATTCGCAGCTCGTAGTACTATAGTTAAGCAATGTCTATACTATTCTATGTCCTACTTTGTTACAGGTGTATTTGCGAATTCACCTCTTGGAACGTTATTTTGATTATATTGAATATCAACATATTCCTAGACGTCTAAATATATTAATTGATGCATTAGCTAACTATGTATTAGACATACATTTGGGTCATTTATAAATCAATCACATCAATTTTCACACAACACAAAATAAACTAGTAGAAGTCGTATGTATATATAACGATCAAAAGAGTTTCTACAATTTTTTTTTATCCAAGGACCAAAATTTCAAAATCGGAAGCTCATAGCTTCTACAAAGTGACATCATGGATGACGTTCACGGTAACACACGACTGCCCGAGAAACCCTACGAAGCAGTTGGCCAATGGACTCTGACACTCCTACTGTATGACACTGATAACATCGTGGAACCTCTCCAAGAGGCATGTTCGGAATATCTGTTGTCAAACCCTCTAGGTTTTGTTCCATCGCTTCATAATCTTCGGTGTCCCATCATGGCACTGGCGCTACCTCTCCTCATCACTAAATAGGAGAAGTACCAGGAGGTCGGTAAGATCCCACGTCTGTGTCATAAAAAAGAATTTTGTATTTAGACCTTGGATCAACATTAAAAAACATTTGCATATGATAAAATTCACAAAAACATTTAAAACGAAAAAATGTGTACTTCTTACCAAGTTCCCCCCATTGAGCACCCTCGGGCATGACCAAATCTGGATCTCCTCGGAAGTCCAACCCGGCGTAGGCATAATCATCAACCATCAGCATCTGTGGTCGCAACCAGTTGAAGAAGGCATCATTATATTTGATTATTGGTCCAGCTACATGTCAGGCCATGAGCTGACACCATCTCAACATTCTCAGATCTGTTGGAGCCGATAAATCCCACTCAACCTGCAGCCTCAGCATGGGAACCCTCTCAAGAAAGAAGGACACCAACAAAGACCTGTACCCGAATTGCTTCAGGTCACCTTGCCTTCATTTGGTCAACTGCCTCTTCATGCTATGAAGCACTGCATCTACCCAGTTAAAAACCCGAGGCTCAGTACACTCTATGGCATACTAAAAGTAGCTTTGGAGAGCCATGTGAGGAGAAGCGCTCCCAGCCATACAAGAAAGGGTGAATAAAATAGTGCGGAGGGTCAAATCCCACACTCCCCAAATGGCTACTTTCCCTTTGCTCCTCTCTGCCTCTGGACACAGTGCAAGCGACAGTACTCACTCATGGGCAACCCACCACCTCTGCTACCAGTCAGGCTCACGTGGTACCCATGCCATGATAGTCCTGTCAAGAAGTAAATGTTCTCAATATCTAAGGACAATGTGTGGACCCCTACATGGAATACTTGCTGGTCGGGATCCCACATGTGCATAAGGTACTCTAATAACCTGACTTGGGCCCTCATACCCGGGATACGAAATAATTTCAGAAGACCACAGTCTCGTAAAGCGACAACGGTGGCTGGATGATTTTTGAAAATGACATCATCTTCTTTGTGCTCCCTTTCACACCATTCCATAACCATGGTGATGGCCAAATACCTTCATAAGAAGCATAGGAAGAAAGTTAATAACTCTATTCAACACTTGGTATCTTTTCATTGAGCAAAACTTAAAAAAAAAAATCCACTTTGTGGTTCTTGCAGGTGCCCTTTAGGCACAATGTGAGGTTCTCACAGGTGCCTTTAGGGTCACCTGTGAGAATGAGGCATTCTCGTAGGTCCTGTGTGGCTAGCCTGCGAGAATGGCTGAGCACAACTTTAACCCCCAAAACAAACTCAAAACTGTGTTTTTTGCCAATGAAAACGAAAAGTCAAACCATGAAAAGGTAGAGAACAAAGAGCTTACCTCACTGCCGTAGACAGTTTTTCGAATGGATGCTCGTAACTCCCGCAATCAAGTGCCGAAATTCAAGGGCAAAAGAGGGGTTTTGGACTCAAATATTGGTAAAGTTAAAATGGTTATGGTAAAAAGAACTTTTACCCCTTTATATTTACTTTTACCATTTGTTTGGATTTTATAATTGTTTATTTATTAAAACCTAATGCCTAATGCCCTTTTGAGTATGACTTTTGCAGGCGTAATGACTTCGATGTTCATGCACAAGGATGAAGACATTTTTCTTCTTCATCGCATGTTTTGATTGTTTTTTATGGTTTTTGTAACAAAACCTCAAGCTTGGTCTTTGTCCATTCTCACGCTCGAAAATACATGAGAACACGATTGAGCACACTTTTATAACTTTTTTGGGCTCAATAAGGTTATACGAAAAAGGAACCCCCTTGGAGTCCTCTTTAATCTCTTTTCAGACTCTCTAAACATGAAAAGATTGCCGAGCGACCTTATTATTTTCAGGCTCATTAAAGTATTTTAAGAAAGTGTCTGTTGGGCGATAATTTATCTCTTTTTCGGTCTCATCGGACTATTTTACGAAAAAGGAACTGAGAGAGTTCTCTTTTAAGTGCTTTTCCAGACTCTATAATCATGAAAAACCTTCGAGTTTTCTATCTTTGGACTCGTTAAACAAACATCGACAGACCCGTAATGGGACCGAACCACTCCTTCCTAGGGTTCATTAAACATACTTCGAAGGACTTATCCAAAGGATGAGCTTATATCAACAAGCATATGTTATCCTCCTCAAGCTTGCGTAAAAATAAAGAGGTACTCGCCAGAAATGGTGGGGAAAAATTTGGGAAAGGGATGTGTTCTCGTATTCATATTAATTGGTAGTAAGTGTCGCTCTTGAACATGACACCCCCCTATTTAGTATTTGAAGCCGGTTTGGGAAATCCATTTATTTCTCATTCGATTTGCTACAAGGTCATACCCTGTGTCGTCTATGAGTCAATGTAGCCAAATCATTGGTCGTGCCATTCATATTTTCAAGAGAAGTTCATCTGAAACCTCTATTGAGTCAGCCATCTGCAGTTGTCCATTCTCTCCATGTCGGCCTTCCCTGTGTCCAGTCCAACTTACATCATACTCTGTTTCACCTTCAAAATATGTTACTCATTTCGTGTCATTGATGGGGGATACATCAAGGCCCTCCTGTGATGAGTTTTGTTCCGTCGACTTCAGCTCATTATCCAGAAACAAGACTTAGAAATTCTTTGTTACCCTCGAACTTGCATGCCTCATTGGCAGGTTTCCTCACTTTTGACAGTGGGTTTACATCATTGACCCCTGATCGAAAGATTCCATCGGATGTTCGACCTCAACTCATTCATTCACATTTGGTGGATTGTACTAGTGTACCTTGGGAGTCATTGACATTAATGGTGATTTCCCTCGCAGTTGTTAATGGATTCATCAATGACCGGTAATCAAGTGGTTTCTACCATGTTCGACTTCAACACATGTAATCACATGGTTAGATTCGTACTTTTGGGAGACAGGATTGAAGACCCTGGATATCATCTCTTTGTCCAGGTTGTGATGGAATATAAATAATTTGTGACACATAGATCCACTTTGTATGTCTCATGGCTATGTCGTCTCAGTTTGAATTTTCTTGCATAGATCCACTTTGCATTCCTGGTGGCTATGCTATATTTTGACGGCGTGGATCCACAGTGTATAATTGGTGGACATGACCTATGCCTATAATGTCATCCATATGTGATTTGAGTATGGGAATGCCTACCTCAGAACTAGTATGATATTCTGCAAATGCTTGGTTGTTCGTAGGTTTCCGATTAGGTGCGCTCATGGTTCCTGACACACACACGCAGTTTACAAAGTATTTCGGCTGTCATTGATTACGGCCTCATACTTTGGGGGGCATTTTGTTACCCATGATTTTGGTCATCTTGATGGTGTATTGATGATGGTGTACTCAGGCTCCTAATAAGAACTTTCTCCTGAGAAAAGTGACATTCATCTCTTCCCAGAAAACATATTTTTGAAGAAAGTTCGCAGGTTGCTTATATCCTAGGGTGTGAGAATGACCCATTCTCATAGGCTGCCTTCATCTAGGGTGTGAACGTCTCGCACTGTGCTACATAGCTAGGGTGCGAACTTGTTCTCAAGCTTGGAAAAAGATGAAGTCTCGATGGTTCTAGAAGGGAATCTTCTAGAGAATGGGTTGGCATTCAAATGGTTATCTTTTTACTGGTTTCCCTGATATTGTGGGATCATTCTTATCCAAGTAACCATCTCATCCTCTCCTATATATTGACGGGATTCTCATGGAAAAGGTTAAGCAAGATTAATTGGAGAATTGGTGAAGGAATTGTGTGAAGGACCTAGCTTGAACAGGAGCTTGGAGACTCTAGCAAGTCTATCAAGAGGAATTGGATCTTCTTCATACAAGGATCGAGTAAGTGTGTATGTTGGAACCAAGAGGCACCGAAAGGAATCTTGGCACATCAAGGCGATCATGTTGTATCTTCTACTTTCGATTAATATGATACAACAACATGTCCTTTTCCCATAAAGTCATTCTTACTTTATTGTGTAATTCCTTGATCATACACATAAGTTGACGATTGAATATATTTTGCTATCTTCACTTTGGTTGGTTTGTGTTGTCTTGGTCTTGACCTCACGAGAGCACCAGAGCGAAGCAGGAGCAACAGAGACCCTAGGAAGTGATACAAAGGTATGTTACTTGTTCCTCCCTACTAGCTAATTCAATGGTCATAACTTAGGGAAAGAGTCATGTCCTGTCCTGTTTTGTTCTAGATCCAGGTGGATCTAGGGAGATCTGTTAGTGTTTGCACCTACCGATTAGTCTGATAACAATAGGTTCAAGGATCATTATATGGTATCACATTATTCATCTCATAGAGAAGATAGGGGAGACATACCCATAAGGGGAGTCATTATTCCCATGATTCTAGGAGGAGATATTTATCATATGCATACCTAGAAAAGATCCCTATATTTAAAGAAAGATCACAGAGGCATAATTCCAGGAGGAGTGATGGTCATAGGGGGAGTATCTTCGATGTATTTTCAGCATTACATCAGAGTGATATCCCTTGTTCAAAAGGGGAGAGATTATTCAGAGGAATATCAAAAGCACTCAGACAGGGGGAGCAACTCCAAGGAAATTTCAAGCAGGGGGATCAGCCCCAAGAGAAGAATGGCCCTTTTTCCATTGATGTCAAAGGGGGAGAGATCCTCACATTGAATTGATTGAGAGAGATAGTCACATTGAATATTGTTGATATGATTGATGTTTACTACTGGGGAGAGATAGCCATATTGATATGATTGATGACTAATGATGTAGAGCATACTTTGTCTACATGTTTGACATCAATAATTGGTAATTGGTGTTGACATCAATGTTGGTATTTCCATCAATTCCAAAGGGGGGTATTGTTGGATCATGTTGTCATTGATGCAAATGGTTTGATTGATTGATTTCATTGATTGATGTCAAGTGATTGATTGATTGATGATTGATGTAATGAATATTATTTTCCTTGAGGAGAATGATAGATGTCATGTGGAAACCAATTGATGAAGATGGATCAATGAGTTGATATTGATGCATGGTTGATGTATATGATGTAGTGGTAAATTGATGCAAAGATGAATCATTATTGTCTTATCATGATTGATAAGTTGCACAAATGGATGAACTCCAAAGTGGTCCCCTTATGGTGAAATCCCTCACGGGAATATGCTTTGTGGATTGAGTTATCCTATAAGAGTGGTTGGAGGACCCATGCTTGTATATGGAATAATGAGATGAAGATCAATGAATTTGTTGGTGAAACTATCCTATATGGATAGTGCTTGTCTTGTCGTTTCCGGTGGTATGTGGAATGTCACATAACTCCTCACGGATTGAGAGTTATGACCTTACGAAGATGAAGGACCCCCACATGAAGGCTTGAAGCCCCCAAGATAAAAGAAGTCAAAGTGACCTAAAAGAAGAAATCATTATTTAAATGATAAAGTAAAGTGACAAAGTCAAGGTGGATTATTTAAATAATAAAGTAAGGTGACAAAATCAAGAAGGAATATTTAAATGATAAAGTATTGGAGAACTTTTTATTCATGGAAAGTGGTTAACCCTAAAATAAGGAAAATAGGTTAAGTGACCTAGAAATGGGTTAAGTAACCAAAAATTGGGTTAAGTGACCTAGAGGATGAAAGTATAAATAAGATAGCTATGGTCTCTTGTAGATCAATCCTTTTTGTGGATCAATGGAGAGCTTCTTGTGAGATTATCTTGTGGAGTATTGATGGAGAGATTCTTGTGAGAGAATATTTGGTGTGGATCTCTTGAGCATGATTGGAGATCTATTCTGAGGAAGAAAGTGAGAGGAGGATCTCATGGACGCATCAAATTTTCAGAATTGTTAGAGATCTTGACGGAAAAAGTCTCGGAGCTTCAGAAACCCTAGTTTCTGAGCTATACGCGGGCTGTAATGGGCCAGGACATGTACACACGCGGGCTGTATGAGGACAGGGTGCATATAGTGGATGGAATGATGAAGACTTGTGTTTGATCTAGTGCCAAGCTCTTGGATGATAAGGCAGGTTCCTGATCTGCATTATATGGGCTTAGATCTATCATTAAGACACTGGTATGGTTACATTATTGTCTTGATGGATACTATTGTTTGATATGTTGTGGATTCTTAGGGCATTCTTGGTATGACTTCTATGATATGGTTCAGTTTGGATGATTTGGTTGATGGAGTGAGAAGTACTCTTGTGATTCAGTGGTGATATGATTGCTATGATATACTAGCTGTTTATACATGATTGAGATAACATTCATATTGATTTGTTGTGGAGCATGAGCAAGCTATTGGAGAGCTTGGATGTGTTGTGGTTGGCTGGTGGTCATATTGGACAGTCAGAGACAGAAGAGAATGATATATTGATTGCAGAGAATGTGAGTCAATATTGAAGAACAAACCCTAACAACTCAGAAGGAATACGCAGATTGTTGCATACATTGGCCATATGCATACGCTGGCTGTAGTGAGCCGAGGCATGTACACACGCTGGCTGCACTATTGTCAGGTCACGTACCTATTGACAGATTGATATATGTTGAGGATTGTTGCCTCATCTCAGTTGGTGCTGAGGGTGTAAGTTGAGTTTTTCATTATAGAGTTGGTGCTCTTGTAGATTTGTACTCTATTTAGTTGTTGTTGGAAAACCCTCGGATTGTTGTCCATAATAAAAATAAAAATTGTACATACATCTTGTGTTCTTTATGTTCCTTCTGGTGATGACTTGTTGATGATATCTTGTTGATATATGCTGCTGATATATGTTCATATCAATCTAGTTATAAATGACAACAATGGGTAATGAGTAAATATTGAATATTAACTAAGGTGTTTTTGTGTAAGAGGGAAGTTTTGGGAAAAAGATCCCCACACTCATTCATCCCCCCCAACACTCATTCACCCCCCACCCCCTCTAAGTGTGGTAGGTGTGTCCAATAGTTAAGGTTGATGATATTATTTTTGGAAGCAATGATGACAGGTTAAGCCAAGTTTTTGCAAAGGATATGCATAATGAATTTGAAATGTCATTACTTAGAGAACTGTCCTTCTTTTTGGGTCTTCAGATACGCCAAAGAAACCAAGGAATTTGTATTTCTCAAACTAAGTATATCATAGAAAAGATCAAGAGGTTTGGAATGGAAGATTGCAAACCAGTTACCACTCCTATGTAAACCAATTGCAAGTTGAGCAAAGATGATGATTCAAATTCTATAAACCAGAGGAAATATCGATCAATGGTTGGTAACTTACTATATGTGACAACATACAAACCAGATGTAATGCATAAAGTTGGACATGTGGCATGATTTCAAGCAACACCAAAGGAATCACATGTATTAGTAGTGAAGATGATTTTCAGATATCTTAAAGGAACAAAAGAGTTTGGATTATGGTATCCAAAAGGAAAGGATCTATCACTTATTGCCTACACAGATGCAGATTGGTTAGGTTGCATTGATAACCAACTAAGCACCAGTGGAGAAACGTTCTACTTAGGCGAGTGTTCAATATCTTGGCTAAGAAATAAACAATCATCATTATCTTTATCTACAACCAAAGTAGATTATATTGCAGTAGCAAGATGTTATACTCAGGTTCTATGGATGAAACAAACTTTGATAGATATACAGGATGAGTATGATGAGCCCATTCCAATCTATTGTTATAATATAAGTGTCATCAGTATCTCAAAGAACCCAGTGATGCACTCCAAGACAAAGCACATTCTAATAAAGTATCACTTTCTATGAGAATATTTTGCAGAGAATAACATTAGAGTTGAATATATGGGCACAAAAGAACAAGTGGAAGACATCTTTACAAAACTGCTTCCAAGGGAAGCCCTTGAGTATCTTCACCGGAGACTCAGATTAATTTCAACTCCAAAATGAATGCTTTGGAATGCTTATCTTATATGTCTTAGATTTACATAAGGAAACACCATAAAGAGGACAGTTCAAGTTGGGAGATCAGTTTTAGGAAGATTTCAGTTAGGGGGAGCATCCCCATATGGAAATATACATTTTCCATTAATGAAAAAGGGGGAGATATTTATCAGATGCAAAGGTAAATTCTTCGAGAAAGAGCACAAAGGCATGGTTCTAGGGGTAGCGATGGTCACAGGGGGAGCATGAGTGATATGAGTTCAGTATTTCATCAGAGTGTTTCCATCAATGCCAAAGGGGGAGATTTTTTATTATTTGGGTTGGTTTTCATTGATGTCAACCCTTGAAGAAAGTTTGGTAGTGAATTTTGGTAGAACAAAGGTTTGGGTAATGGACCCAAGTTTGTTTGATGTATAATGGTATGATTTTTAATATATTTGAAGGTAAGACTATTTTAAATGGATATTACATGTCATGCCATTTCCGGTGGTATGTGGAACATCACATAAATCCTCACGGTTAGATATTTATGGCCATGTGAAGTTGGATAACCCTCATGAGTCATCTAGAAGCCCCAAAAGGTCAAAGTAGTCAAAGTGTTTGCAAAGAAGGAATTATTTAAATAATACTATTCTAGATGGATATTAAATGTCATGCCATTTTCGATGGTATGTGGAATGTCACATAACTCCTCACGATTAGATATTTATGACCATGTGAAGTTGGAGAACCCTCATGAGTCATCTAGAAGCCCCAAAAGGTCAAAGTAGTCAAAGTGGTTGCAAAGAAGAAATTATTTAAATAATAAAGTGAAGTGATGAGTGTACTATAAGTCAAAGTGGATACAAAATAAATTGTTTAAATAATAAAGTCAATGGAGAAATTACTAAGTGCACAAGTGGTTAGAAGTGGGTTAGCCCTAAAATAAGGAAAATGGTTTAAGATGGTTAGAAGGTAACCCCTTAAGGAATCTACATAAAAGTATAAATAAGAGGAAAAGCTCTCTAATTTTAATTACACTTGAGCATATTGAATATCTATAAGTGGTTGAGGTAACCAAAGGATATCTAAGGCGAATTTCAGAGGGAAGGTGAAGTAAAGAAGGCTAAAATTCAAGGGAGGATAAATTCTTTTGATAATGCTCTCTAAGGTATGTTATTTACAGGTCATATCACCATTTTCACAATAAAAAAATTTCTAGAATGATTCAGAGCCCAAAATATGGAGGTTAGTAAGTAAACATATCCAAGTAGATGTGACACAAATTTCAGCTTGTGGGTCGTTCCATTTTTTCAATTACACTCTGTGGAAAATAAGGTTTGTGGCTAGTCCTAAAACTAGTCTAAAACTAGTTTTTCTCATACGTTGGTAATAACCTGGTTCCTATCATCCTACCAGTGCAATCAAAATAAGAAGCCAAGAATAATGAAACTCTTTTCCTTTTCCCTGGGCCTCTATGCAATCTGTTAAAAATTGATTCACTAAGAATGTGGCCCAATTCATTTGGACCCCCTCTGCACATTTTTCTACGACTGCGATTACTGCAGTAGGAACTTCATCCTTGCAACACTTCCTCGACAATTTTTAGGCTAACACCTGCGTTGCAAACTGGACATCGCCATCATTGATGTTTGTAACATCCAACCCCCTTTTTCCCCTGAAGGTGTGGAACTTCTCCTTCATGGCTTCTGATAATGATTTCTCCCCTACTTTGTTGAACAATGTGCTTGGATCCTCTCCTACTTTTGGTAACCCTATAATCCACACAATTAATTCGGTATCAATCAATATTGGTGGGGAAAGCCACAACATTCCTCCATGGATGCAAATAAGTAGTAACTTGACATGGTTATTGATTTCCATGCTACGCCCAAAATGGGGAATCTCCATTAGGTTCAATATCCACGACTTCTCCAGTCTTGTTTCCCACATCTACCGTTCCAGAATTATTTCTCCTGTACTAGATATGCTTTTGGCACACAAGTACGTTTCCCTGTCCAACTCAGGAAACTTTTTCTCGTCTTTGATATCATGATTTAAAAACTCGAGGGTGACAATATTTCCTAGCATGTCTCGTTTAATGCTCACACCAAGTGGGATTGTTGGTGTGGCCAATGGGTATTTTCCATCTGTTGGTACTTTAACTTAAGGTGTGTTGTCTTTTTGTGGTGGTATATAGTCATTGTGGAAATTTTCTTGTGAAGTCGAAGCTCTAGGTATTTCATCGACCTCTGGTGCAACTGATGGTCGTTTCGATTGCCTCTGTTCCATTGTTGACGATGTTCCAACTTCCGATGGGGCCATTATTTTGTGCGAGAGGTTTCTTTGATTTATCTTTTATTTATTCTGGTGCAGCTGTAGTTAATCTTTGAGTTGACTCTGGTTTTCTCTCACTTGCATGTAGCTCGTAAAAACAATAATTCACGCTTGGAAACCCTCAACTTCTTTTGTTCCTCCTTGCCAACTTTTCATGTCTCTTCACGACTTAACTGACTTTTTTAATATCCCAACAAGGTTGATGAATGGTTACATAAATGCAACTTTATTACCAAATCCGTTGTGTGATTGTTTCCTCGTACTTCCAGCCTATCGTGATTTACAATGGACTTTACCATTTAATATTATATGACGTCTTTATGACCTATCATTACTACTTTGTAGTCATTGTTTCCTTTCTTTAATGTCTTTAACGGTCTTGTTAATACTATACTATGCAATTTTTCTTGCTTCTAGGTTTGTTTTCTTTGTGGTCTTTTCCTTATGTGTGTTATTTTCTTGGTTGGCACAATTCCATCCCGATAGCATGACAATCCTTCCCTCTTTGCAATTTATTATGCCTTTGTACTCTACAATATTTTTTTTTTCTATATCTACTTTTTATTTTATTTTCTCCCTTTTTCTACTTTTTATATGTTTTTCTATGTTTTAACTTCCTACTATATACAATTACTATGATACATGTGTTTTGGCAGAGCCCTAATTACTACATAGATTGTTGGTCGTCTCTATAGAGTTTTAGTCGACTCCCATTCACCATTCCTCCAAGAAATTCTCCATTCAGGGTTTCCAACTGTGCAACACATGTCTCTGTCACATGCTAAATCACATAGGGTCCTAACTAGTGCATACTAAAATTTCCAAGATGTTGCATAAACTTATTGTCATAGAGGAATACCATGTCTCCCACTTGAAAATTTTATGTTTAATGTTTCTATCATGCCATGCGTTATCTCTTGTTTTTTGAACTTGCTGATGGAAATCTGCGACAAACCAATGTTCCTCAAGCTATACCAAACATGAAAATATATCCTCTATTGCACCAGAGTCCAAAATATTAGTGATCACTGCAATGAGAAGGCTAGGTAGAATAAAATCCATTGGCATCACTGCTTCTTTCCCATAGACCAACCATAAAGGTGTCTTCCCTGTCAACGTTTTTCTTGTCATCTTGTAAGCCCATAAAACTACAGGAACTCTTAAGTCCCAATCATCTCTCCCTACATTACATATATTTTTCAAAGCATTCTCCATGATTTTATTGAAATCTTCCACTATCCCATTGGATTGAGGATGATACGAGGTACTCTTCTGATGATCAATTTGAAACTCCTCAGTCAATGTTGCAATTTTTTTATTCAAGAAGTGTGTTCCTTGATCACTGAGAAATATGCACGGACATCCAAATCATGTGACTACATTCTCAAACATAATTCACACAACAATCCTCACAGTGTAGTCTAGGACTAATGTTGCTTCTGTCCATCTTTTCAAATACTCTATCGTAGTGATTATGTACCTTTCCCCTGATCTTCGTGCTCGTGGTTTGATTGGCCCCACAAAGTCTATGGCCCATTTATCAAATGATTGCAACGTAACTTGTGGATTTAAAGACATTTCATCCCTCGTGGATGGGTTTCCCACTTTTTGTCATGCATTGCATGATTGACAATTTTCTTTAGCATCTTTATGCAGTGTGGGCCACAAGATCCCTATGCATAAAATCTTTTGTGCACTCACTTTTCCTACGTAATGTCTTCCTACAATCCCTTCATGTACTTTTGTGAGTATCACAGGCCTTTCATGTTCCAACAAACATCGTCTCAATATTCGATTTGCACCTAACTTATACAAATTTCATGCAATTAGTTGATAGTTTGTTGCTTTAACTACCAGTTGTTTCTTCTGTGCAACTGTCATGTCTGATGGGGCCATTCTTGTACTGATAAATTGCCTGATGTCCGCGAAGTAATCATCCACCATTTTAACTGCAAATAGTTGTGCATCTGGTAAGATGTCATCTAAATTCCCTGCATCTTCCCCTAATAATATGCGTGATAAATGATCTGGCCCTGCATTCATCTTCCTTGATTTCACCACAACCTCAAAATCATATTCCTGAAACAATAGTAGCCATCTGCATATTCTCCCCCCAAACATTGTCTTAGTCACTAAGTATTTTAATGCATAATGGTTTGTGTACATATTAAAGTGAGATCCCAATAAATAATGTTTGAACTTCTGCAGTGCATATACCATTGCCAATCCTTCTTGTTTTGTGGTGGTGTAATTATTCTCTGTTATGGACAACATCCTACTTGCAAAATCAATTGGGTGATCTATGTCTCCCTCCCCTGGTTGAGATAGAACTTCTCCCAACGCTATGGACGATACATCTACATGAACATGGAACTCCTTGTTCCAATCCGGAGTGATCAAAATTGGTGCAATCAATAGTTTTTTCTTTAAGGTGTCCAAACCCTACTAATAGTCCTCATTCCATTAGAGCGTTTCTTCCTTATTCAACAACTTTTCCATAGGTGTTGTGATTTGTGCATAGCCTTTGATAAACTTCTTGTAATATCCTGTATGAACCATAGTTTCCCTCAGCTGTCTAAATGATGTAGGTGGTTCTAAATCAAGAATCATTGCAATCTTGGTTGGATACACTAGTAATCCCTTTTTGCAGACTACATGGCCCAATAAAATTCCAAACAATTCACAAAAAATACACTTCTTCAAATTCGACAAAATATGGCATTGTCTACACCTATCCAACATTATCTTGAGTACTTATATGTGATCCTTCAGTAGGATGAACACATTCCAATCATCTAAGTATACTTCAAGGAACTCATGAATAAATTCCTTGAATGATGCAACCACGACTCTTGAAAAAACTGCAAGGGAATTCTTCAATCCAAAGGGAATTATTGTATACTAATAACTTCCCCACTCGGTCACAAAAGAAGTCTTGTAGTGATCTTCCTACACAATGTTTATCTGAAGGTACCCCAAGAATCCATCTATTAAAGAATAAGTCTATTTCCCTCCTACGTTCTCCAGTACCTCATCTGTGAATGTTGTTGGGAATGGATAATGTAAACATGCATCATTCAGCTTCATCAGATCCATGCAAATCCTTATTCCTACTATCTTATTGTCTTTCACTACCATTAGGCCTATCCACTTCAATTCCACCACATGTCCAATGATTCCTACGTCCAACATTCTGTCTATTTCTACTTTCACCTTCTCCTTGTATTTAGGATTTAATTTGTAAGGCCTTAACACCTGGTTTCAAAGGAATCTTCATCTCTCTTAAGTCCCTAGCTATCTCCTTCATCTCTAAAAATGTAGCTGGGAATATATCTTGATTCTCATGCAGTAAGTCTGCAATATTCTCTACTGTCTCATCACTCCATTAATCCCCTATCTAAACAAACTTTTGGTTCTTTGTCATCACAATTTTTACTTTAAACATATTTATTAATTGTGTGTATGCAGTGGGCTCAAGCTCTGGTCCTTCTACTTCGCATTCTCCTTATGTTTCAGGTACTTGCATGTTCCTAGGATCTTCTTCATCATATTCTTACGTAGCAACATTGTAACACTCCAATAACTCATGAACAGTCATAGAATCTCTTTGCACACTGGTACCACCTTTATTGGCCCTTCTTCTAAAAATATTTTATCTTGAATAGCCTGTAGCACTACATCTATTGATGGAGATTCATTTTCAAATATAAACATGACCTTTAACCTCTGAGTCAGTTCATCCCAATTGGTTGTCTTTCTATGCATCTCCAATTTCAAATACCAGTTCTTCATAATTGTGTCCAGTGTATGTATAAATCTATGTATCCATTCCTCCTTTGGTGTCTAACTCCATCGATTTATACACGGCTCCACATGATCTGTTGGATCACTCTCCCTTGTATACTTGGATGCAATATTCTCTACTTCGGTACCAAATCTCACTTGCATTAGCTTTCTACACTACACTAGTCTTTCATTACATCTTTGTGTGCATCCCACCATCTGGCTAGATTCGCTTTGAGGATGACATCTAGTGCCAAAAACCTTTGTTGTTCGGATACATGCACCTGAAACTCCTTTACAAAAAATCTTATATCAGTCAATCCATCATACCTAGGTGGGTCACATATCTTTGTTCCATTCTAGCATAATGATCAAGTTATGCACGCACATCATCTAGTGGTCCAACATTCGATGCAGGTAAGAGCATATGGTTACCTGGTTGGTTAAATGCTATTAATGATAATAATAATTCATTGTTCTTAACAATCGGTCCTGGAGACTTTTTGGTTCATCATGCTATTGCTCTAGGTTTGCATACAACTACATTGATTCTAGTTAAAGGTGCTTTGGATGCGCATGGTTCCAAGTTAATGCCAGATAAGAAAGATTTTGGTAGTTGATGGTTCATGTATCCTCTGTTGCCAATGCTACATAACTTCCTCTGAATATGATGCACAAAAACTAATATTTCTCCAACTTAGTGCACCATCTACAATGGGTTTAACTTTTAGGGCCCATGTCTCTAGTTTTTCGTCCAAAACTATCACTTAAAGCACAATATGCATCTTTTCTACGCAAAATGTCAAACTCCTAACCATATCATAATTGAAAGTGAAAGCCAATATATATATATATATATATATATATATATATATATGGAGGTTTTGGGCCATATGTATGGCTTGTGAATTGTAGAATAATATATATGGGCCCATGTCCCTAATTTGTGTATATATAAATGATGTCTTGGGACATTAGACCTATTACCTATTAGGATATAAGTCCCTACTTTTTATTCGTAAAACATCACCTAGCCTTTGTGACCCATTAATGTTATGCCAAACATAAAAAATATTCTCGACTTGATATTTTAGGGCAAAAATTACCTTTATAAGGCATTTATGCCAATTTTGGGCCTTATACATGTCTTGTGATCCCTAAAAGTAAAGTAATTATTTGAGACTAAGTGTCTAGTTTTGCATCACCAAACCATGAATCTAGAGCTAAGACCTGTAGATGCTCCACCAATCACTAGAATAATTTCTATATCTCATTTGAAAAAAAATATATTCCATTTATAGATCATTTGTGATGATTTATGGCTGTGTGTATGGATCGTGATCCATAAAAGTAGATGTTATTAACTAATTCGTCATGTTTTAGCCTTGAACCATGCAATAGGAAATGAGACCCATCCATAGAAAGTTGAAATGGATAGCACAAGTGCACTATGCATCTAAATATTATTTCCCTCACATCATTCAAGTCCAATTAGATATTAGGAAAGTGTGACATGCACTACTTGATGAAGAAACATGTCCAAGGAACCTCTAACATATTAATTATTTTTTACTCTATAATATTGATACCTCACTCATGACATATTGGGTGTAGGGAATGAAAAAACTTTGTTAATATTTCATTTCATATCTAGTCATTATCAAAGGGTAAACAAATAGTATATTTTTTCTCAGTAATACATGCCTACGATGGAGTGCTAGTAGTGGAAATATGTCTTTATCTAAAGACAATCTATTCAGATCACTAAATGAACAAGAAATTGATTTTGATTGGGATTGAGGGTATTTTAATGGAGGCATGGGTTTGTGTGGGGCGAGGGAAAGTTTTTTCCTAAACCAACAACACTTTTTCAAGATAAAGTTTGCAGTAGGGATAGTGTTGGAGCATGCATAGTTGTAATACCCTAGGTTCGAGTTATCTTGACCAACAATAACCCTTTAGACACCGACCCTTTCGGCATCACCTGCATGCAAGCGAAGTCTTACCTGAGGCATCTATTGGGGCTGCAGGAACCGAGTTTCTACAGTAGTGAGGGAATGGGAGGTGATCATCTTTGTCATTTTTACTTATTTTTTCTGCACGTGTTATTCTTTATTTTCTCCTCATAGGTTTCTTAGTCAATTCAGTTATGTCTTCAGATTAAAATAGAAACCAATTACTGTAACATTCATACTATTACGCAATGATCACACATAGAGTAATTCTAGTCTAACATGCATCAATAAAGTATCCATGATCAATCACATAAAAGAAAAATAAACATAGTAGTTAATTTGGTTCACCCAACTTTGGGCTACTTCTACAATGAATGACTTCTTTATTACTCTTTATGCAAATTTCTCAGGTTTGCACACTGTTCTTACAAAGAT
>ML828157.1:29886-45964 GCA_009831015.1 Picea engelmannii | reverse complement strand
ATCATCTCCTTAACATTCATACATAGAATCAATAGTGACTTATGTAGATCATTCTATCACTCTCTTCTAGACCATAACAAAGCCCCTATTTTCCCAACCCATTACATTTTTATGCATAAATTCTAGGGCTTAAAACCCTACTTTGTTCATCCCAAAACCTTATTACAATTCATGATAACTCAATTTTAGTTGTTGTTCATGTTTGTTTCACCTTCTTTTCCATATGCATGTTGCTTTTGCACTCACATTGTTGTTCTTCCTGCTTTTGTGCATCCTTCTATATTTAGCACATCGGGTTGTCATCCTTCCTTTTCACCTGCTTTATTTTCTTGCATTATTCCCTACTTTAATTTTTTTTTATACCTCTTCTTTATTATTCTCCCTGTGCATTGTACTCATGAATTCAACTCAACTGTGCACTCCCAAACCTTCCTTGTCTTCCTTCTTCTTCTTCTTTTTTCACATATTCCATACTTAGTATTTTCATGAATATTATTTCCATAATTCCTATCCAACAATCCTCCAACACTCACCCGTGGCTTGTCCTAAGCCACTCAAGCCTGTTGTGTGCTCCTTCATTCTTGGATGAAATTTTGGGAGGTTTCCTTAGCTGCCACAAATTCCTTTATTATCACTACCTCAGTTTCCATAATTTATTATACACCCTACACAGTCAAGGTCATAAGCTTTTCTTTTGTTTCATGTGCTGCTTGTTTCACCTTTCCCTATGAAGTGATTAGTTCTCCTATAACCCTCAATGATTCTTCTTGAAGTGGTCCTTGTTAGCACTAGAAGTCACCTTTGGATTGCAGTAGAGGTAATCCCAATACCCATCAGAGTTTTTAGTGGATGTCGGTTTTATATGGATGGAGGTCAATGGACAAAACACAATATATGAATGATGTTCAACACAAAACTGGACAAGAAATGTACAGGGAAGTGAGGGCCACAACTAAATTCAATTAGTGAATCTAGTTTATATGTGAGCAAAGGGAGGACTTAGTGAGAAAGGTGGACAAGATTGTTATGGGTATCAGGCCTTCAAGCAGCTTGGAGAAGAAAAACTCAGACTCAAGATCACTCTTAAGCTCAAGTTTCAAACACTAAAATATGTCCAAACAACACAGTCACAACAACACAATGATCAAACCTACATCACCATGAAGCTACAACAACTCGACTAGATCCTCCATGCCCGAGCCATTCAGTGTAAGAGGGAAAAAGGTCACAAGGAATATGAATAAAATTGGTCACGATACCGCTGCAATCAAACCTACATTACAACAACATAACAACCCTCAACTAGATCCTCCATGCCCAAGTGTTTTAGCACAATTTTTACAAAGAGATGAAAAGAGGCTGACTTTTATTAATCTGAAAGTCTCAAATCTTATACATAACTAGAGAACAGTTTTGGAATCAAAACATTACAAAATAGGGAGCTCTTCTCAACCTGTTGATAACCCTATCAAAATATCAAAACTACTTATTTATACTCAGAACAGTCCCCGACTACCATGAGAGTGATCTGATCACTACATTCAAAACTTTGCGTCTGAGCATTTTTCTGTCAGATTGTGCATGCATTCTTCTATCAGACGTGAGCTCAGATCAGTATGGGATTTGCAAGAAAATCTACCCACATGGGTACCACAGGCTGATGGTTCAATCCCCACAGTCAGGTCCTCCATACTTCTAATTACTGAGTGAGTCGAGATTTCAATCACCCGACCTACCTTTCATTAACTGCTTTCAATTACTGCTCCTTCTTAGGATCACAACAAGGCTAAATTACCAAGGGCTATTGTGCACTATTGGCGGACTTGTTAAGCTCACCCAACGATATTGAAACCATGATGGTTTCACTCTGTAAAGAAAGTGGGTGATTTTTTCCTTTGGCGCAAACCATGTGAATTTTTCACCCTTATCAGCATGTGACCTCAAGCCATGACCCAGTGCTAAACCTTGAAGGGCGCTTCAGGATTTCACATTTTGGGAGTCCTCATATCACTTGACAACAGAAACCCCGACTCCTGATTTGACGAAATTGCCCTACTCAGATCAACTATCAGTCTTGATTTGAATTTGATGGTCACGATTACCTCCTTGAAAACCTAAGTCATGAGTTATGCGATGGGTGCTAACCTTCCTCCTAGACCCACTGCTCATATGACCACAGGCTGTGACCCTACGCTTATATCCTGGGCACTTTGTGATTTCACATTTCGCAAACTTGTATTGTGCTCCATGCTAAGATCTTTGATTCATGAAATCGTGACTTCTTGGATCTGGTGCCACGCATCCCTCTAGATTGGATAGCCCATATTTATTTTGCATTTTATGCTTTGTTGATTATGTGCCCCACCCCCTCTTCAATGTGACCTCGGGATGCGACCATGGCCCTAAATTTTGAGTGTTTCAGGACTTCGCATTTTGTGAAGTAGGAAGTTATCTTACCTCCCTTCTTCTGATTCCCGAGTCTATGACTCACCCAGATCGAAGGTCGATGACCCTCTACGATTAATGATTCAGATCAACTCGTGAGTTCACACTTCGTGAGTCCTCACGACTCTGCCCTTTGAATTTTCCCCCTCTTTGAGTCGGCGAAATACTGATCTGTTGCCATCTGTCCTACTAGATGGACGTCTCCTATTGATTTTGGGTTTCGGTAGTTCATACCTTTTGATGAAAAACTTTAACAACATTCTGAACTCCCAAATCCCACGCTAATTTTCCACTGTTGATTTATCCTCATGAGATCTATGACCCAAATTTAATCTTTTCTCCGACGCGAGACTTCGTGCAACCTTTAACCTTCCGAAAGAAAGCATGTCATCAATTGATTTGCCTTATGGATTTTCATCGTCGCAAGACTGAGCCCACTTGTTTGTATTTTAAGCCTGAAATGAGATGTTCTTCATTTTGCACTTGAACTCTTCCTGTGCAGACCGCGGACTTGGATACCCTGCTGCCCTTGACAACTATATTTGATAATAGTCCTAAGCATTTTTGGAGGATCTTCTATTGATACCACATCCTTTCAACTTGTACATATGATTTCCTCTATGCCAGAATGGTCATCATATGTTCAACCAATGGAAGGGTGTTTATTCTTTCTGTATATTTTTTTTCCTTTTCCTATGCATCCCTTAATTTTTCTTCCACGACCTTCATCTTTGGATCTTCAACTAGGTCTTTCCATATTTTCATTCTTTCCTTGCAGATTTTTGGGCATACTTCCTTCACTTTATTGATGTTGGCTACGACTTTCAAAATTTTTCTCTCTCTGCCTGCTCTTTCCTTCAGTGGTGTTCTCGATGTATTGCGCAATTCTAGGTCCTCAATCCTCGTGCAAAATGCTTTGATGACTTCTCTAATTTTTTAGACCTTCTCTTCCATAGTAGCCTCTACTACTATTTGTACCTCCAAAATTTCCTTTTACAACTTTTGGATTGTTGTCTGTGTCTTCTGCACCATTATCTTGGCTTCGCCCTTTTCCTTTAGTGCTTTCCCGACCCTTTCCTCAGCCTCATTCTTTTCCTTCATTGTTGCTTCCACTTTTCCTTCAAATTCATTCTTTTACTCGAGCACATTTGCATATTTTTGTTGCAATTGAGCCCTTTCATCCATTACTTTGGTCATTTCCCAGTTTTCTTCATCATCTTGGAGTCAAATCTCATCCAAAATGCCTATTTGCAAGCTTTGTAATATGTGTATAGGCATATGTGACACCAAGGTGTTCAAGTGGCTCAGTGTCTTCATCTGTTCTTCCAGTTCAGGCATTGGGAACTTTACTGCATCTATCTCAATTTGTAGCATTATATGCCCTGCTACTAGCTTTGTTAGAGGTATATTGGAAGTATGTGCTTCCTCTACCGAACTTGTGTTCAGTTTTCCACCTGCTCTACGTGCTGGTGTTATTCTAGATGCTTCCAAAAGATATTATAATTTTACCAATTGATCCTGCAACTTATGGTTCTTATCTACTTGTTTCATCTTTTTTTCCTCAATGAATTCCTCTGCGGCATCCCATAATTGGTAGCCACTTTGGTCCATGTCATCATTGGTCAGAGTATAGACTGTGGGTACCTTGTGTTCTTTCGTCTTCTTGCATGCACCTCCTGCTGGATCCTTCCCCTTATATTTTCATTTTAATCCTACCATGGGGATTGGGGATTTCACTTCTCTTGCTAATGGTCTTGGTGTATTCCTTGCGCCATTGTTCTGGTCATTCCCCTACCCCTCACCCAGTTCTTCGTCATCCCTATCTTTATCTTCTTCATCATTCGGGTGGCCCATTTTTTCTGATGATATTTTCCACTTGACCTCCCAATATTTAGATATTAGGCATACATAATTTGTTTTCAACTTTTGGTTGGTTGGAATCCACTGGAGCACAGGGTCCTTTTTCTCTTACATGTACATACGATGCATCACTTCTTTAAATCATGCAATGTCTTGATAGGTTTCTATTGTCTCGGCAGTGATGTGTGGTGTATGTGCGATGATGTATCTTAATGCATCAAAGTATACATAAAATGTAACATCGTTGTTTTTTTTATCCATTTGTTTGGCGTATTCCATAAGTTGGCATACCGCGTATATGCAATGCCTCTACTAGTTGTTCTCATACATTGGCAATAACCTGGTTCCTACCATCCTACCAATGCAATCAAAATAAGAAGCCAAGAATAATGAAACTCTTTTCCTTTTTCCTGGGCCTCTATGCAATCTGTCAAAAATTGATTCACTAAGAATGTGGCCCAATTCATTTGGACCCCCTATGCACATTTTTATATGACTTTGATTACTGCAGCAAGAACTTCATCCTTGCAACATTTCCTCAACAATTTGCAAGCTAACACCTGCATTGCAGACTGAGCATCGTCATCATTGATGTTCGTAACATCCAACCCCATTTTTCCCTTGAAGGTGTGGAACTTCTCCTTCATGGCTTCTGATAGTGAGTTATCCCTTGCTTTGCTTAACAATGTGGTTGGATCCTCTCCTGCTTTTGGTAACCCTGTGATCTTCTCAATTAATTTAGTATCAATCGATATCGATGGGGAAAGCCACAACATTTCTCCATGGACACAACTGAGTAGTAAATTGACACATGAATTTATTTCCATGCTACGTCCAAAATGGGGAATCTCCATTAGGTTCAATATCCTCAACTTCTCTATTCCTGATTCCCACGTCTGTAGTTCCACAAGTATTTCTCATGTGCCTAATATGTGCTTGGTGCACAAGTATGTTTCCCTGTCCAACTCGGGAAACTTCTACTCATATGTGATATCATGATTTACAAACTTGAGGGAGACAATATTTCCTAACATGTCTCATTCAATGCTTACACTAGATGGGATTATTGGTGTGGCCAATGGGTATTTTCCATCTGTTGGTACTTTAACTTGAGGTGCATTTTCTTTTTGCGGTGGTATATAGTCCCTGTGGAAATTTTCTTGTGAATTTGAAGCTCTAGGTATTTCTTCGACCTTTGGTGCAACTGATGGTCATTTTGATTGCTTTCATTCTATTTTTGACTGTGTTCCAACTTTCGATGGGGCCATTATTTCATGTGAGAGTTTTCTTTTCTTGCTATGTTATTTGTTCTAGTGCGATTGTACTTCATCTCTGAGTCGACTATGGTTTTCTCTCACTTGCATGCAACTCGTAAAAACAATAATTCATGCTTGGAGACCCTCAATTGATTTTGTTCCTCCTTGCCAAATGTTCATGCTTCTTCACACCTTAACTAAATTGTCTAATATTCCAACGGGGTTGATGAATGGTTACATAAATGCAACTTTATTACCAAATTCATCGTGTGATGTTTTCCTCGTACTTCCAGTATGTCGTGATTTTCGATAGATTTTACCATTTAATATTATATGACGTCTTTATGACCTATCATTACTACTTTGTAGTCATTGTTTCCTTTCTTTAATGCCTCTAACGGTCTTGTCAATACTATACTGCGCAACTATTCTTACTTTCGATTTTGTTTTCTTTGTGGTCTTTTTCTTATGTGCGTTATTTTCTTGGTTGGCACAGTTCCATCCCGATAGCGTGACAATCCTTCCCTCTTTTCAATTTCTTATGCCTTTGTACTCTACAATATTTTATTTTTCTATATCTACTTTTTATTTGATTTTCTTCCTTTTTCTACTTTTTATATGTTTTTCTATGTTTTACCTTCCTACTATATAAAATTACTATGATACATGTGTTTTGGTGGAGCCCCAATTACTGCAAAGATTGTCGGTCATCTCTATAGAGTTTTAGTCGACTCACATTCACCATTCCTCAAAGGAGTTCTCTATTCATGGTTTCCAACTGCGCAACACCTGTCTTTGTCACGTGCTAAATCACATAGGGTCCTAACCAGTGCATTTTGAACTTTTCAGGATGATGCATAAACTTATTTTCATAGAGTAATACTAAGTCTCCCACTTGAAAATTTCAGGTTTAATGTTTCTATCATGCCATGCCTTCTCTCTTGTTTTTTGAACTCGCTGATGGAAACCTAGGAGAAACCAATATTCCTCAAGATATACCAACCGTGAAAATATCTGCTCTATTAGATTCCAAAAGATTAGTGATCACTACAATGAGCAGGTTAGGTAGAGAAAAATTCATTAGCATCACTGCTTGTTTCCCATAGACCAACCTGAAAGGTGTCTTCCCTATCAACTTTTTTCTTGTCATCTTGTAGGACCATAAAACTATAGGAACTCTTAAGTCCCAATCATCTCTCCCTACATTACATATATTTTTCAAAGCATTCTCCGTGATTTTATTGAAGTCTTCCACTGTCCCATTGGTTTGAGGATGATACGAGGTACTTTTCTGATGATGAATTTGAAACTCATCAGTCAATGTTGCAATTGTTTTATTCATGAAGAGTGTTCCTTGATCATTGATTAATATGCACGGACATCCAAATCATGTGACTACATTCTCAAACAGAAATCATGAAAAAGTGTTCACAGTGCAATCTAGGACTAGTGTTTCTTCTTCCCATCTTGTCAAATACTATGTCACAGTGATTATGTACCTCTCCCCTAATCTTTGTGCTTGTGGGTTGATTGGCCCCACAAATTCTATGGCCCATTTATCAAATGATTGCAACGTAACCTGTGTATTTAAAGGAATTTCATCCCTCCTAGATGGATTTCCCACTCTTTCGCATACATCACATGATTGACAATTTTCTTTAGTATCTTTATGCAGTGTGGGCCACCATAGCCCTATCCATAGAATCTTTTATGTAGTCACTTTTCCTACGTAATGTCTTCCTACAATCCCTTCATGTGCTTCTGTGAGTATCATAGGCCTTTCATGTTCCAACAAACATTGTCTAAATATTCCATCTGCACCTAACTTATACAAATTTCATGCAATGAGTTGATATTTTGCTTCTTTAACTACCAGTTGTTTCTTCTACGCAATTGTCATGTGCTAAGGAGCCATTCTTGTATCGATAAACTACATGATTTACGAGAAGTAATCATCCACCATTTAAAATGCAAATAGTTGTTTATATGGTAAGATATCATCTAAATTCCCTGCATCTTCCCCTAATAATATGCATGATAAATGATCTGGCCCTACATTCAGCTTCCCTGGTTTCACCACAACCTTAAAATTGTATTCCTGAAACAACAGTAGCCATTTACATATTCGCCCCCCCAACATTTTCTTGTTCACTAAGTATTTTAATGCATAATGTTATGTGTACATATTAAAGTGAGATCCCAATAAATAATGTTTGAACTTCTGTAGTGCATATACCATTTCCAATCCTTCTCATTCTGTGGTGGTGTAGTTATTCTCTTCTATGGATAACTTCCTACTTGCAAAATCAATTGGGTGATCTATGTCTCCCTCCCTTGTTTGAGATAGCACTACTCCCAACACTATGGATGATGCATCTACATGAACATGGAACTCCTTGTTCCAATATGGAATGATCAAAATCAGTGTGATCACTAGTTGTTTATTTAAGGTGTCCAAGCCCTTCTAATAGACCTTGTTCCATTGGAACTTTTTTTCCTTATTCAACAAATTTTCCATAGGTGTTGTGATTTGTGCATAGCCTTTGATAAACTTCCTGTAATATCTTGTATGAACTAGATTTTCCCTCAGCTTTCTGAATGATGTAGGTGGTTCTAAATCCAGAATCACTTCAATATTGGATGGATGCACTAGTAATCCCTTCTTGCAGACTACATGGCCAAATAAAATTCCAAACAGTGCGCAAAAAATACACTTCTTCAAATTCAACGAAATATAACATTTCTACACCTATCCAACATTATATTGAGTACTTCTATGTGATCCTTTAGTAGGATGAACACATTCCAATTGTCTAAGTATACTTCAAGGAACTTATGAATAAATTCCTTGAACGCTGCAACCACAACTCTTGAAACAACCGCAAGGGAATTTTTCAATCCAAAGGGAATTATTGTATACTAATAACTTCCCCACTCTATCACAAAAGAAGTCTTGTACCGGTATTCCTGTGCAATTTTTATCTGATGGTACCCCAAGAATCCATCTGTGAAATAATAAGTCTCTTTTCCTCCTACGTTCTCCAATACCTCATCTGTGAATGGTGTTGGGAATGGATATTGCAAACATGCATCATTCAGCTTTGTCAGATCCACACAAATCATTATTCCTACTGTATTCTTGTCTTGCACTACCATTATGCTTATCCACTTCAATTCCACCACAGGTCCAATGATTCTTGTGTCCAACATTCTTTATATTTGTACTTTCAACTTCTCCTTGTATTTAGGATTTAACTTGTAAGGCCTTAGCACCTGGTTTCAAAGGAATCTTCATCTCGCCTAAGTGCCTATCTATCTCCTTTATCTATGAAAATGTAGTTGGTAATAGGTCTTGATACTCGTGCATCAAGTCTTCAATATTCTCTACTATCTCATCACTCCATTAATCCCCTATATGCACAAACTTTGGGTTCTCTGTTGTCCAAATGTTTACCTTCCACATATTTATTGGTTGTGTGTATGCAATGGACTCAAGCTCTGTTCCTTCTACTTCCCATTCTCCTTATGTTTCAGGTACTTGCATGTTCCTGGGATCTTCTTCATCATATTCTTATTTTGCAACATTGTAACACTCCAATAACTCATGAACATTCATAGAATCTTTGTGCACACTACACACTAGTACCACCTCTATCGACCCTTCTTCTAAAGATATTTTAGTTCGAATAGCTTGTAGCGCTGCATCTATTGATGGAGATTCATGTTCAAATATAAATGTGACCTTAAACCTCTGAGTAAATTCATCTTGATTGGTTGTCTCTCTATGTATCTCCAATTTCAAATACTAGCTCTTCAAAATTGTGTCCAGGGTCTATATAAATCTGTGTATCCATTCCTCCTTTGGTGTCAAACTCCATCGGTTTCTACACTACTACACATGATTTGTTGGATCTCTCTCCCCTATATACTTGGATGCAATATTATATACCTCGGTACCAAATCTCACTTGCATTAGCCTTCTACATTGTGATAGTCTTTCATTACATCTTTGTGTGGATCCCACCATCTGGCTAGATTCGCTTTGAGGACAACGTCTAGTGCCAACAACCTTTGTTTTTTGGTTAAATGCACCTCAAACAACTTTACAAACAATATTATATCATTCAATCCATCATACCTAGGTTGGTCACATATATTTGTTCCAATCTAGTGCAATGATCGAGTTATGCATGCACACCATCTAGTTGATGGTTCATGTATCCTCTATTGCCAATGCTCCAAACCTTCCTCTGAATATGATGCAAACAAATTAATATTTCTCCAACTTAGCACACCATCTGCAGTGGGGTGAACATAATCCTCCATCTACATAGTCATGTTATAAAAATTGTCAATGTTGTTTCCTCGTGTTGGCTCTATGTATCTCTTTCCTTATGTTGGGTCCAATGGTGCAGTAACTTTCAAATATCTGATTTAAAATATCATTTCCCTCCTTTTCAGATTAACGATCACCTAATTATCAAAGTCCCATTCAAGTCCCATGAGTGTTGGATAAGGTTGACTATCATCCATGATATCAATAACCTCAAATTCTTCCACACTGCACACCCCATCTATGTTCACAATTACTCTTGTCAGTTGACCAATCGGTACTATCTTGTGTTCATTTGTAAGCCTTAATTGAACAAGAGACCAGACCAACTTGGGTTTTCCCATCATTTCACGGGTCTTCTTAGGTAACATATTCACATCATATCCCAAATCCAAGATAACATTATCCACATCATATTCCCCAATTTGTGCATTGAATTTGTATTCTCTATTGGTCCTTTTTCTACACAGTACATGATTCACCACCCTCTATGTGATGACATTTTCCCTTCCTTGCATGTAATGATCAATCATTTCATATAGTGCATTCAATGCGGTTTCATATTTCATTAGCTCTACACAACTTCTCAAGAATTCTCTTAGAGTTCTTACCTTCCTATTTGGCCTCTATGGCACAACAGGATCTCTGACATGAGGTGCAAATGATGTTGATGCTCCCCAATATTGTCCAAGTACCTCTTTTCGTGCCCTCTAATATGTCTCCTTTTCTTGCTAAGGATAGAAGGTTGGTATAGGCTCTGCTGACTTCTTTACCCATTGATCATCCTACTTTCCTCCATTCATCGCATCAACCCCTGTTCTAGATCCTCCACATGTAACAATTGTTATTCTAGGTCCTTCATTGCATTTTTTGGCTGATATCTTCTCTACATATTTATTTGGAGTCTAGTTTTGATTCCCTCTCGCCTGCCATTTCGCAACTAGTTGAGGACAATATCTTGTCACATGGTACATTGATCTACAGTATGTGCACATTGTACATGGATTTGTGCAGTTGTGGGCTAAGTGTATCGGTTGATTACAATTGTAACATATTAACGGTCCTCTTCCTCCTCTACCAGAATTTCCTCTGCCTCAACCTCTACCAAAATTTTCTATATTCCCTATATTAAATCCCCTTTGGTTATTATATTGTTGACCACCTCCTTCTGTCGTAACATTCTCCTCTAGAATCTTGTTCATATCTATAGTGTGCTCCCTCATCAAATCGAATGCATGAAAATCCTTCTCTTAATGTCCGACTGACTTGCAAAAATTGTAAAATAAGTTCCTTGGTGTACTCTGATACTTTTGTAGTAGTGGACACTCAGTTGGATAATGTCCCCATTTCTTACATATCTCACAATAACACCCTCTTGGTAATGGATTCGGTGCTCCAGTTTCTAAATACTACACGAATGTTGGGCATTCGTCCTTGTGATGGCCTTCAGTTATACACTTGGTACACCAGACTTGTTATCGTTTATCCTTCCCTTTTATAGGTTGTTCTAGTTGAATCATCAAAGCATCCAACTGCATCTGAACTTATTCCATCCCTCCATTATCTCCTACATGGGATGATTCCAATTTCATTGCAATTTCCAGAGCCTCGGGTTGCAACGCAAATTTCTATCAATGACCTGTGAATGTGTGGAAGAATTCCTGTAATAAACCATTCTTGATGTTGTTGATTAGGGATATGGAAAGTCAGTCTACCCATTATATCCTTAAAACATTGGTCATAATCTTAGACTGATTCATTTTGCACATGTTTAATTTCCTTCAGCTCTGTAACATACTATGACTCATACTTTGGTTTCTTGAACTCTTTTAACAATTCTTTTCTTATCTATGCCAAAGTCCTAGCTTGTCATGTAGGCATTGTACTATGCAACTTCATGTACCAGACTAACACACAACCTCTAAATTTTGTTTCCAACTGTGCAATATTCACGACCTCATCATGGACATTCTTTGTAACCCAAATTGTCTTGTAGACAAACATATGTTGTTCTTGGTCCTCTAACCCAACTCCCTGGAACTCAGGTAGTTTGAGGGTGTTGTCTACCCCTACCAGGTTTCTTTTTGTAGTCCCTCCTCTTGGTGATGTTGGTTGACTTTGACTCTGTGCACTTCTCCAACTACTCTGATTGCTACTATGTTGTCCTCCCTTACTAACTATAAGGGATATTGATAAGTCTTCAATTGTTATCTCAAATTGTGGTGATACACATGGGGTTGTAGATTCAACACAGGATCCAGTCTGAGTAGGACTTGATGACTCTTCTATTATAGGACTAGACTGGAACTCCTCTTCCTCTCCTCTTATGTGTGGTATCTCCACGATTTGGACTTTTGTGAAAGTTCATCTCCCTTCTGCCTCACTGTGTGACTCTCCTTTCTCATCCCCGGTCATTCGCTTCTTGTACCTTCTTCCACTACGCAATACTCCAAACTTGTCTTCTTCCTCTAATACAATTTCTCCAGTCCTCTACATCCTTAGTCCCCCCCTTCTTTCTTCATCACTTCTTTCAGTCTCTCATGTCTCTGACTATCCTCTTATCATCCCATGGTTCCCCTATGTGCATGAATCCCCTTAGCAATCGAACTCCATCGTCATCACACACTTTTTACACAACATCATATTTATCCACATACCCAATGATTTCATGAACCTTCCACACAAACCTTTGAAGAAGTCCCTTTCTGCAACACTATATGACTGGGTACAATCTACTACAAATTTTGTAACATATCCTCCTAATATACTATCTACCCAGAAATCATTTGTGTGAGAAATTTGATTATTTACAGAATTCAGTTGTCTTACCAACTCAAAAGTCCAATTCTTCGACATTGTGGTTCAATACCTTCTAGTGTTTTCTACTAGTTTCTCTAGCCACTCAATTAGAATAATCAGAAATTTGTGAAAGAAAATTTCATGTAGTTTTGTGTACACATACTTTTGCATCCATTGATCATCACTCACCCAAGGGTTTCTATTTTCTTTCCAATCAAGCTCTCATTCCTTACCTTCTAACCATTATGAGATCTCTTTCTTAGTCGGCCTCCAAAACATTCCCTTAATCACAGATTCTAGGTCCCGACAACATAACCATTTGTTGGCATGTGTGCAGTTGTAAGACCCTAGGTTTGTGTTATATTGACCAACAAAACCCCTTTCAACACCAAACCTTTCGACATCACATGCATGCAAGCGAAGTCTCACCCAAGGAATCTATTGGGGTTGCAAGAACCGAGTTTTTACAGTAGTGAGGGAATGGGAAGCGATCATCTTTTTCATTCTTACTTATATTTTATGCATGCGTTATTCTATATTTTGCCTTCTTAGATTTCTTAGTGAATTCAATTATGTATTACCATTATACTTCATATTACAACAGAAACCGATTAATGTAACATCCATACTATTGCACAATGCTCACATAGAGAGTAATTCTAGTCCAACATGCATCAAGAAAGTATCCATGATCAATCACATAAAAGACAAATAAGAACAATAGTTAACGTGGTTCATCCAACTTTGGGCTATGTCAAGAATGATTGGCTTCTTTATTATTCTTTATGCAATTGTCTTAGGCTTGCACACTGCTCTTACAAAGATACATCATGCTATCTACTCCTTCTCCATGCCTAGTCGTTCTGTAGTGCAAGCCTCTCTCTCTCTCTGCATCATCTCCTTAACAATCACACATAGAATCTATAATGACTTCTGTAGATCATTCTATAACTCTCTTCTCAACCAGAACATGACCCCTATTTTCCCAACCCATTACATTTTTATACATAAATTCTAGGGCTTAAACCCTACTTTCTTCATCCCAAAACCTTATTACAATTCATAATAAATCAAGTTGACTTGTTGTTCGGGATACTTTCACCTACTTTTCCATCTGCATGTTTCTTTTTCACTCTAACTATTGTTCTTCCTACTTTTGTGCATCCCTCTATCTTTAGCACGTCGAGATGCCATCCTTCCTTTTCACCCGCTTTCTTTTCTTGCATTATTCCCTGCTTTATTCTTCTTCTTTATACCTCTGCTTTATTCTTCTCACTGCACATTGTACTCCTGAATGTGCCTCAACTGCGCACACTCAAACCTTCTTTGTCTTCCTTCTTCTTCATCTTCTGCGCACATCTTCCATACTTATGATTTTCAAGAACATTATTTCCATAACTCTTGTCCAATAGCTAGGTACCAATGACTAAGAAAACATTTATTCTATGTGGATTTTTTTGAAGACCAATGTAGAAAAGGGTGTTAAAAAATTGCAAGTATTTGGAGATCTGATGTTGAGGGTGGATTGGGAAAATAAAAAATGTGAGTTAAATAATATGTTTCTTAAGCCTCTTATGAATCGGTTCATGTAGGTAAAGGAGATTTCTAAAGTTCTAACCTTTTCTCATGTCTATAAATTTTTTAATATCCTAGCAGATCAGTTATCAAAAGACACTTTGTTTCTAGAAGAAGGGATCCTTAATGAGCAAGAGTTAAGAGAAGGGTCTCTAGTATCAATCTTTGATCAATTTTGTTTTAATACAAGGGTTCATACCTCTAGATTCCCATTGCTATGGTTTTTATTTATTGATCTTGAAATATTTATGTGTTATAGCCTTTACGTTAGATGAAAAAAAATTGGTTTATTATTGTAAAGGTTACTTTCAAGGAGCCTAGAAAATTGTTTGCAAGTAGACATAGAGAAAAATAGGGTCAATATGAAATACAATACTCTAGTGTTTCTTTTTTTATCCTAAAAAGACAACATGATGTATATTTTGATTTCACCTTATAAATATCAAATATAAAGTTATTTTTTCCTAGGAAAAAAAAGACATGCCTACAATGGTCCCAACACCACCATATTTATCATCACTAAATTCCTCGCCACCATTAGTATTGATTTACTCATTATCATCTTAGGTTGGGTACACACTGGGATATTTAACATTTTGAACCCACTATTATAGAACACAAAAATTTCGTTTGAATATAACATCAAAAAAATCTAACAATTCTTTTAATATGACATTTTAGTTATTAAAAGCATGTGCATGTTTCTATATGGAAAAAATGTGTAGATGTTACGAAAGAGCTATTTTTCTTATGAAAGAAAACACCTATAGAATTTGGTGAACTAAATGAATTTATTTAAGCAAAATGTATATGCATTTTTATGAAGTAAAACATGCATGCATTGTTCTAACATAACTTGGGTGTCAAGTGACCCACTGAGTTTGGACCTTCTTAAACATAGCGTCCATAAATGCATTCACATTCCATGTTTTCATAATATTTATGTTTTTTTAGATGTTAAATTATATTTAAAAGGTCCAACAACTTCTTGCATTCACTTATCACCGCCAAACAAAAATGTCAGAAAATGATAAAAACTTATTAAATTTAAAAAAGAAATTACTTCACGAAATTAACTAAACAATGACTCACATAATCTACCTACATGATTCACATCTAACTTAACACATACCTAATCTATCCACCTAAACAAACACCTTTAAAATGAGCAATTTTTACTTTTGAGCATGCTTAGTGAAATTTAATATTTGTGTAAAAAATACCTATTAATGCCATAACTCATAGTTTTTAGTTGATAAAGAACAAATAAAAATAATGGATATCATATTGATTTATTTTTGAATTAATATTTATGTGAATATGGATATACAAGTCTTATGTACATCTAATCACAAGATATGCCATAACTCATAGTTTTTAGTTGATAAAGAACAAATAAAGAGAATGGATATCATATTGATTCATTTTTGTATTAATATGTATGTGAATATGGACATACAAGTCTTATGTACATCTAATCACAAGATAAGACCACCAATGCATCTCAATGTGTATGCGAGACATATGAAAATAACATAGTTACTTTAGAAGTAAATGCAAAGATTTATCTTGTGTATATCCAATTATATATAATGAACAATTGCATATGTTGAATGTTGACTAGGTTATGACATAGTTGTGAATATATAATCGACAATTGCATATGGTGAATGTTCAATTTTATGATAAGATTTTATAAGAAATCAAATGATGTGTGAAAGAAGTGTGTGTGTATATATATATATATATATATATATATATATATATATATATATATATACACACGAAAGTAAAAAAAATCTTATGGTTA
>ML828157.1:7395-29786 GCA_009831015.1 Picea engelmannii | reverse complement strand
TATATATATATATATATATATATATATATATATATATATATATATATATATATATATATATAAAGTAAAAAAATTCTTATGGTTAAAATTTTTAATGGTGGATTAAGTATGAGGAAGATGTGCAATTCCTTCCATGCTTAACATAGAATTTATAGGTGACATGTGTGTGTGTGTGTGTGTGTGTGTGTGTAAAGAATCAACATAGATCCATCTTAACTACAAATCTAACATACGTATAGAGGCATCAAATCCTTCGAGATGTAAACATTTTTTAAGTTTTGTTGTATAAAAAATTTGGGTGGACATACAAATATTTTATTTATGGCCAACATTGAAATTATTTTTTCCCACTTTGAAATTATTTTTTTAAACCCCACATGTCAACTCCATAATATTAAGCATTGAAGAAACTAAGCATTTCCCTCATTCTGAGAAGTAGAAAACACCTATTAACTAAAAATCATATTTTTTTTTAGTTTCAATTACTCTATCTCTTTTTCTTTATAGGTATAGAGTTGATATAAAATTAATTTATATTTTTTTGTTATTAACATTTTTTTTGAATTTCACTTTGTTGGCATGTTTTTAGACAGAGGCAGAGTATGCATGTTTGTCATTGATGACGAAGATCAACACGATCAGATGGCAAAGATCAGCATGATCAGTAACATAGCAGTCAAAGCACGACAAAGGTTTCATTTCAGAGTTTTGTAGATCGGGAAATCCAAAGGAAATAGGTTCTAACTCACGATATGTGACATCGCGATAAGATCTTGACCATTGATTCAAGAAGGACACGTGGTGAAATCGCGATATTATCTGGACCGTTGGTTCCATAGGACACATGGCGAAAGATCATCGTTTCGCTGACTGGAACGTCAAAGGAGTGAAGTGATCATTTGATTAGCGAGTGGTCATATCTCAAGGTCACATCGTCGAAGGCTTAAGGGAAGGAGATAATTGCTAAGTTCCATCTTGGTGTTCGCAACTTAGAGTATGGAGACTCTTCATCACAGGAATCGTGATATGCGAGATCAAAAAAAGATTTGGACCGTTGATCAGGCATGAAGAAGGCTCGTGAAGTGGTGAAATCGCGATAAGATATGGATCGTTGATCCAAGAGGGGCACATGGTGATAGATCAAAGCACGACAGAATACTCGAGATGAAAAAGTGTGAAATGCGTTTTCGAATAAGGCTATGGTCACATCCAGTGGTTACATCTGTGGAAGATGGAGGAAGAAGCTAGCGGTGTTAAGCTCCATCTCAGAGTCTCGGCGATCGTGATTGAAACTTGGAGCATCAAGACCCTTCATCATAGGAATCGCGATATGCAAGATCATGATGAGATCTAGACTATCGGATCATCGGAGATCTTGACCATTGATCAGGCTCGATGAAGTTTATAAGTTCACAAAATACGAAGTGCCTTTTGGCGCAACCTGTGATCACCATCGGTGGTCACATGAAGGGAAGAAGCTAGCAGTGTTAAGCTCCATCTCAGAGTCTCAGCGATCACAACTTGGAGTGTCGATATCCTTTATCACAGGAATGCTGAGATGCGAGATCAAAAAATTCAAATTCTATTTAGCGCTCGGTCACAGCCAGTGGGCATATGGGATAAACGCAAAACCCTGTTGATTTAATCCAACGGTGCAGGAGAATTTGAATATGATCAGAGGGCTACTGTTGCACTTCACAGTTAATTAATCAGTTACGATTTAGGTAGAAAGTCTGATTCATGATTCTTGATCGGTTGGCGATTCAGTTGCTGAGGCATTTTTGCCCAAGAAGATTCGAGGTGTAACTGATGAGGTGTGTGTGAATAAAAGGAGATATGAAGCGACTGTGTAAGTGTGGTTGTTCTAACCATAAAAATGTGATGAACTGTAAGAAGAGTAAAATTAAAGGTTGCAGACCTTGAGATAAAACTCAGAGATGAGTAACAGTTGTTGAACAGACAGAAGCAAGAGCAGAATAACATGAAGCAGAGCAAAATTGCAAAACAGTTTTTGAAGCAGAGAAAAATTGCAGAAGAGAAAAGAAGGGGTAAGAATTGAGACACCTGTATTGTTTGTTTTTCTATCACTTATTCATAACTAGGGAGGTAGGGTGGTGCTAGGGAGGACTGTGGTCCTCTGATATTCGAGTTGGTGCTTGAATATTGGGAGTTGTAGCTTCCATCTAGTTGTGGCTAGAAAAACAGGGTGGTAGGGTGGTGCTTGGGAAAACACAGAGTTTTCTATATGCAAGTTGGTGCTTGCATAAATGGAAGTAGGTGCTTCCATCCAGTCGGTGCTAGAATACTCAAGGAGTTGGTGCTTCCTTCTAGTGGGTGCTAGATAAACCAGAGAGTTGGCTCTGTCAAAAAGTTGGATCTTGTAAAACAGAGGTAGTAGCCTCACGTTGAGTTGATGCTCAAACATAGATGATGTACAAAACTTAAAAGATTGCCTATCATTTCGAAGAAGAAGAGGTTTTCTCCCTTTACGGGTTTCTTCATGAAAATATGTCTCTGTGCATATCTTATGTGTGATTGATTCTCATTATTTATGGTGTTCATGTGATGTATATTATTGATGATCACTTGATGAAAGATTAAAAATGGTTTAATAGACTTAATATTGTTTAAGCACAGTAACAACTGATTCACCCCCCCCTCTTAGTTGTCTTACTAATTTCAACAATTGGTATCAGAGCAGGTTCCCTTTATTTAAAGGTATATCTATAAGCTTAAACATGAAAAGTCATGAAGGCACTTCAACCAGTAAGCCTTCTCTGTTTGATGGAACAAATTTTGCCTTTTGGAAGATTAGAATGAGAACATACCTAATGGTCTTAGGTGTTGATGTTTGGGATGTAGTAGAGACTGGATATACAAATCCTGTTGTGCTGGCTTCCAAGGATGATAAGTTCGAATTTAGCTTTAATGATAAGGGAATGAATTCTATCTTGAATGGACTTGCAGAAGTCGAATTTGTAAAGGTGATGCATCTTCAAACTGCCAAAGAAATGTGGGATAAACTTATTAGTAGCTATGAAGGAAATGATAAAGTAAAAGATGCCAAACTTCAAACATTTAGGTTGAAGTTCAAAACAACTAAAGATGAATGAAGATGAAAGAGTTAGCAAGTATTTTTTAAGAGTTGAAGAACTTGTGAATGCCATGAAGGGTCTTGGTGAGAAGTTTGAAGAATCAAATTTAGTTTAGAAGATCTTAAGATCTTTGCTTGATAAATTTAATCCAAAAGTCTCTGCAATAGAAGAACTAAATGATCTTAAAACTATGTCCATTGATCAACTCTTGGGAACTTTAATTGCATATGAAATGAGAATCAACAAAGATAAATCCATTACTAGAGAAGCATCTTTTAAAGCAGACAAGAATATTGATTCAGATTTAGATGATATTGAGGCAAAATTTGTGAGAAGGTTAAAGAAAGGATCGAGAAAATATCAAGGCAAGCTTCCCTTCAAATGTTTTAACTATGGTAATATAGGTCATTTTGCATCTAAGTGTCCCCATCGGAAAAATGACTAGAACTTTGATGATGAAAAGAAGTACAAATTCAAGAAATATAGTAAGAAGAAAAGTTTGTGTGCAAATAATGACAATTCCTCAGAAGATATAGATAGTGATTTATCAAGTGAAGACAAAGTGAATGATTTTATGCTTATGGCTATGGGAGATCTTGATGATGAACACACAAGAGGTGAAATGGATGATGAAGAAGTTGTGGTTGATATGGAAGGTGAATTAATCAGTGCTTTGGAAGAAATTGACAGACTCAGATGTAACAAGAGAAAACAAAAACGGTTGTTGGTGCAGTTTAAAATGAATGATAAAAAACTTGATGAAGACTTTTCTCTACTAAAAGTGGAGTTAGAAGAGGCAAAGAAAATAGAAGACATTCTGAAACAACAGTTATCAGAGAAGAAATCAAAGTGTGAAGCCTTAGAAGAAGAGATAGTAAAAACCAGAAAAGAAATGGAGAAGTTTTAGGCATTGTATCACCAAAATATATCTAGTATTAAAGCCTCAAAAGAATTAACTTCCATTCTAAATCAGCAAAGGAATCCAAAATTGAAAGCTGGCTTGGGCTATGAAGAAGGATCAAGTAGTAATCATTCAAGTAATACAAAATTCATCAAGTTTGTCAAATCCTCAAACATTGACAAAAATCACTCTATAGAAACAAAGAAAGAGAATCAGCCACAGAGAAGGAATGAAAGAAAAAGTACCAGAACTGAATCTGTAGATCAGAGAGATTATCAGCATGAAAGAAATCGACCTCCTCAAAGAAGACAGATTTTCTCAAGGTACAAAGGTTTTTCTATGGTTATTGTTTTTTCTGCTCTAATTTTGTTCACAAAGTTATAAAATGTTCTATAAGATTTAGACATGGACAATCAAGATATTCAACAAATAACCATCTTCCACAACAAAGATCGAGACAACCAAGCAACAAACAACCTCAGACTATAAATCATACGATGGCTAGGAAAAGGACACAGGTTAAGCATAACAATAGTTATGAGCATAACAATCGCTATGATCTTCTATTCAGTGAACCGGAATGTTACATCTTCCGTAATTATGGACATAAAGTAGCAGATTGTTGATTAATGAATTACAAGCCAGATTTGATTCCCATTGCTGAAAATGTTAAGGTTTGGAAGAAGAAAGTAGATGACAAGTGTGGACTAGTGTTATCAGTCCAAAAACAAAAGAATTCCTGGTATATTGACAGTGGATGTTCCAAACATATGACTAGAGACAAAAGTAAGTTTCTAACTTTAAGTGAAAACAAATCAGGGAATGTAACTTTTGGAAACGATGCACCGGGAAAAATAAAAGGTAAAGGAATGGAAAGCCTTAGTAATGGCAAAGGAAAAGCTCAAGATGTGTTGTTTGTAGATGGTCTGAAATATAATCTACTAAGTGTTAGTTAAGTTTGTGACAAAGGATGTGAAGTTGTTTTTACTTCTAAAGACTGTAAAATAAAGTCTTTGAGTTCAGGACAACTGGTTGCAAAAGGGATAAGAATAGAAAACAATGTCTATGTGTTAAATGAAGAAAAAAAAGAATGTCACTGAAGCAAATATGATGAAAGTTGGTTGTGGCATAGGAGACTTGGACACCTAAATTTTGATCATATAATCAAGCTCAGAAACAATGGGGCAGTAAAAGATCTTCCGAAGATATCAAATCCATACAACTCTATTTGTAAACCTTGCCAAATAGGAAACTTACTCGCACTCAGTTCAAATCTAAAAACTTTCCTTCAACAAAAAAACATCTCCAGTTAGTACATATGGATTTATGTGGACCATCAAGAAAAGAAGGTACAAGAAAAGAAAAGTATTTTATGTTGATTATTGATGATTATTCTAGACTAACGTGGGTTGCCTTTTTGAAGGAAAAATCTGAAGCATTTGAAAAATTCAAAGTGTTTAAGGCTCTGACTAAGAATCAAACAGGAAAAATATTGAAGGAAGTAAGGTCTAATAGAGGAGGAGAGTTTAGTTCATTGAAATTCAAAGAGTTCTTTGATAAACATGGGATCAAATGAGAATACACTATTCCAAGAACTCCACAGCAAAATGGAGTCGTTGAGAGGCAGAATAGATCAGTACAACAAATGTCAAGATCAATGATGAATGAAAGGAACATATCTCAAACATATTGGGTAGAAGCAATTCATACAACTGTTCATATCCTTAACAAAGCACATCTCAGACCACACAGTGACAAGACTCCTTATGAACTATGGTTTGGAAGACTTGCTTCAATCAAACATTTTAAGGTCTTTGGGAGTAAATGTTATATCAAGAACAATGATGAAAATATTGGCAAATATGATGATAGGGTTGATGAAGGTATCTTCTTGGGCTATGCTACAAACAGTAAAGGGTACATATGTTACAATAAGAGGTTGCATAAACTAGTTGATTGTATAGACATAAAGGTTGATGAAGAAGTTCCGGTCAGGAATGTAAACAGTGTTGAACCAAGTACAAAAGATATAGTTGAATATGAAGATGAACAAGTCCAAGGATCAGGAAGATAAGAATCTGAATCAGATGAAGATACGAATACTCAAGCTAACACAAATCAATAGAAAGAAGCAAAATCACCTCTCAGAATTGTTAGAAAGAATCATCCTGGAAATCAAATAATTGGAGATATAAATAAAGGAGTTCAGACAATAAGGAAATTGATTAAAGACTCATAACAATCTCATGTTTTTTTTTTATCTATGACTGAACCTAAAAATTTTGATGAAGCCAGCCAGCATGATGATTGGATTAGAACAATGAATGAAGAGCTTGATCAGATTGAGAAGAACAATACTTGGGAGCTTGTCCCTAGACCTGAAAATAAGAATGTAATAGGTTCCAAATGGGTGTTCAAAAATAAAATGAATGAAAAAGGACAAGTTGTTAGAAATAAATCCAGATTGGTCTGTAAAGGGTATGCACAAGTTGAAGGTCGGGACTTTGATGAAACTTTTGCACCAGTGGCAATATTGGAGGCCATCAGAATGTTTCTTACTTATTCATGTCATAAGAACTTTAAAGTTTATCAGATGGATGTTAAATCAACATTTCTTAATGGAGATCTAGAGGAAGAAGTATATATGGAGCAACCTGAAGGATTCTCGTTGACAGATAATCCTAATTATGTTTGCAAGCTGAACAAGGCCTTATATGGACTGAAACAAGCACCACGAGCTTGTTATTATAGACTGGACAAATTTTTACAAGACAAAGGGTTCAAGAAAGGTATTATTGACAACAATCTCTACATTAAGTCTGAAGGTGATAATTTACTAGTTGTTTTGGTTTATGTAGATGATATTATTTTTGGTTGTACTAATGAATCATCTATCCAATGGTTTGCTAACTCTATGTAAACAGGATTTGAGATGTCCATGATAGGAGAACTGCCATATTTTCATGGTTTACAAGTAAATCAGAGTTCTGCAAGAATATTTATCTCTCAAGAAAAATATTTGAAAGAGATGTTGAAGAAATTTCAGATGGAGGATTCCTCTCCTATTAGCACACCTATGGTGGTTGGTTGCAAGCTCAGTAAAGATGATATTTCACCAGATGTTGATCAAAGGACATATCGTTCTATGATAGTTAGTCTTCTGTACATCACAACATCCCGTCCTGAAATAATGCAAGTTGTTGGAATAGTAGGTCGTTATCAGTCAGATCCTAAACAAAGTCACTTGGTAGATGTCAAAAGGATATTCAAATACTTGAATGGAACAATGACTTATGGTCTGTGGTATCCCAGAAATCAGAATTTTCAGTTAACTGCTTATTCAGATGCAAATTGGGCAAATTGTGTGGATGAAAGAAAGAGCACCAATGGAGGTACCTTTTTCCTGGGTGACTCGTTGGTAGCATGGATTAGTAAGAAGCAGGGATCTATTTCCTTATCAACTGTAGAAGCAGAGTACATTGTTGCTGCTACTTGTTGCACTCAGATTTTGTGGATGATTTAAACTCTTGCAGATTTGAAGGTAAACTATACTGATCCGATTACAATTCTATGTGATAACACTAGTGCCATTAGTGTCTCCAAGAATCATGTTCTTCATTCCAAGACTAAGAATATCCCAATAAAATACCATTTTCTTAGAGAAAGATTCACAAACAGAGTTGTTCAGCTGAATTATATCCCTTCCACATAACATATAGTTGATATCTTTACTAAATCGTTAGCAGCGACCCTTTTTGGATATCTTCGTCAAAAGTTGGGGGTCATAACTTCTTTCGTCTAATCTGTTCACCTAGTCAGGGGGAGTACTTATTGAATATCTGTTGTATTTCTAAGTTGCTCATAGATGACAGGGGGAGTATGTACTGCAACAGCTCAGGGGGAGCGTGTTTCTTCTTTGACATTGATGTCAAAGGGGGAGAAAGTGTGGTAATTTCAAGGATGTTACAGTGGTATAGTTGGATGTTCTTCAAGGGGTTTCCATCAATGCCAAAGGGGGAGATTGTTGGCATCTTTTTAGACAGAGGCAGAGTATGTGTTGGCATGTTTTTAGACAGAGGTAGAGTATGCGTGTTTTTCATTGATGGTGAAGATCAGCACGATCAGATGGCAAATATCAGCATGATCAATAGCATAGCAATAATGGCAAGATCAGCAATGTAAGCTTAGAAGGAGAAAAATAGTCAAAGCACGATAAAGGTTTTGTTTCAAGGTTTCGCAGATCGGGAAATCCAAAGGAAAGAGGTTCTAACTCATAATATGCGACATTGCGATAAGATCTTGACCATTGATTCAACAAGGACATGTGGTGAAATCGCGATATTATCTGGATCGTTGGTTCCATAAGACACATGGAGAAAGATCATCGTTTCGCTGACTGGAACGTCAAAGGAGCGAAGTGCTTATTTGATTGGCGAGTGGTCATATTTCAAAGTCACATCGTTGAAGGCTTAAGGGAAGGAGCTAATTACTAAGTTCCATCTCGACATTCACAATTTGGAGTATCAAGACTCTTCATCACAGGAATCGCAATATGCAAGATCACGAAAACATCTAGACCGTCAGATCACCAAGGATTATGGACCATTGATCAGGCATGAAGAAGGCTCGTGAAGTGGCGAAATTGTGATAAGATCTAGATCATTGATCCAAGAGAGGCACGTGGCGATAGATCAAAGCACAACAGAATACCCGAGACGCAAAAGTGTGAAATGCGTTTTCGAATAAGGCTGTGGTCACAGCTAGTGGTTACATCTGTGGAAGATGGAGGAAGAAGCTAGCGGTGTTAAGCTCCATCTCGGAGTCTCGATGATCGCGACTTGGAGAATCAAGACCCTTCATCAAAGGAATCGCGATATGCAAGATCGCAATGAGATCTGGACCGTCGGATCATCGAAGATCTCGACCGTTGATCAGGCTCGATGAAGTTTATAAGTTCATGAAATACGAAGCGCCTTTTGGCACAGCCTGTGGTCATCGTCGGTGGTCACGTGAGGGGAAGAAGCTAGCAGTGCTAAGCTCCATCTCAGAGTCTCGATGATCGCAACTTGGAGTGTTGAGATCCTTTATCACAGGAATGTCGAGATGCGAGATCACGAAATTCAAATTTTGTTTAGCGCTCGGTCATAGCCAGTGGGCATATGGGATAAACGCGAAACCTTGTCAATTTAATCCAACGGTGCAGGAGAATTTGAATATGATCAGAGGGCTACTGTTGCACTTCACAGTTAATTAATCAGTTACTATTCAGTTAGCAAAACTGATTCATGATTCTTGATCGGTTGGCGATTCAGTTGCTGAGGCGTTTTTGCCCAAGAAGATTCGAGGTGTAACTGATGAGGCATGTGTGAATAAAAGGAGATATGAAGAGACTATGTAAGTGTGGTTGTTCTAACCGGAAAAATGTGATGAATTGTAAGAAGAGTAAAATTAAAGGTTGCAGAGCTTGAGATAAAACTCAGAGATGAGTAATAGTTGTTGAATAGACAGAAGCAAGAGCAGAATACAAGAATAGCATGAAGCATAACAGAATAGCAGAATAGCATGAAGCAGAGTGAATTGCAGAACAATTTTTGAAGCAGAGAAGAATTGCATAAGAGAAAAGAAGGGGTAAGAATTGAGACACTTGTATTGTTTGTTTTTCTATCATTTATTCATAACCAGGGAGGTAGGGTGGTGCTAGGGAGGACTGTGGTCCTTTGATATTCGAGTTGGTGCTTGAATATTGGGAGTTGTAGCTTCCATCTAGTTGTGGCTAGAAAAACAGGGTGGCACGGTGGTGCTTGGGAAAATACAAAGTTTTCTATATGCAAGTTGGTGCTTGTATAAATGGAAGTAGGTGCTTCCATTCAGTCAGTGTTGGAATACTCAGGGAGTTGGTGCTTCCTTCTAGTGGGTGCTTGAGAAACCAGAGAGTTGGTGCTCTCAAAAAAGTTGGAGCTTGTAAAATAGAGGTAGTAGCCTCACTTTGAGTTGGTGCTCAAACATAGATGATGTACAGAACTTAAAAGACTGCCTATCATTTCGAAGAAGAAGAGTTTTTCTCCCTTTATGGGTTTCCTCGTGAAAATCTATCTCTTTATATATCTTATGTGTGATTGATGCTCATTATTTATGGTGTTCATATGATGTATATTATTGATGGTCACTATGAAAGATTAAAAATGATTTAATAGACTTAATATTGTTTAAGCACAGTAACAACTGATTCACCCCCCCTTTACCAGTTTCCTCGTGAAAATCTGTCTCTTTATATATCTTTCTTATACTTGGTTGTAGAAAACACCTATAAACACAATTATTTTACAAATAAAGTATGCATATAAATAAAAGTACCAATAACCAATAAAAAAACCTCACATAAAATTAAAAAAAAATATGTAAAAAATTAATAAATCTTAACAAAATACACTAACAATGCTTAACCATAGAGAATTACTATTTACTATGAATATGAAAATATGATTATAATATGATAATAATATATATAGCAAATAGACAGAAAAAAATAAAAAAACATTTGAATAGTTTAAGATATATGTTAAACTATGAAAGTTTTTGAGGTGATTTCAAGAGAACACCAAATTTCTCTCATCTATATTTAAATTGAAAGGTCCACTTAATTTTAATAGAAAAACAGTGAAACTGTTTTTTTTGTGTGAAAAAAAAATGAGACAAAGATTTGTGAGACAAAAATTTGCACTAGCTAGTTATTAATTTTTGAAAACACTTAAATACATGAGTAAATATTGGTTAACCAGAAGCAAGTTTCCGATTAAAATCTAAAACATATGGAGTAGAAAGTCATCAACAACAAATCAAAAACAGATGAGGTAGGTTAAGAATTCTAGGAAATCAAGATTCTTAGATTTAAGTGATTATCTTTGTAGAATCGTGTCTGATTATCTCTGTAGAATCATGTAGTGAGAGTTTTTTCAGCATGTTGAATTCATTTCTGCATTTAAAAATGAATTCTGAACAACAAAAAAAGTCATCTCATGAAACATTTATAAAGTAGAATTCCAACTAAAAAAACCATTTCATAAAACATTTATATGGTCGGATTCCAACTAAAACATTTATAAAACAATAAATTCATGTAAATTTATATGGTCAAATTCCAACTAAAAAAATCATTTCATAAAACAGCTATCTAACACCAAAACAGATTGAATGATTGAATGAAAGTGTAACACCAAAACAGATTGAATGATTGAATGAAAGTGAACGTTAGTGAATATCATAAATTACAATACATCCATTCATCTTTGTAACCTAAAATAGTAATGGACGGTGCTAATCCTGGTGTCTCACAGATGAATTTCTCATAAAATTCAATCCAAGAGAATTCAATCCAAGAGAAAGAGTGAGAGTGGGCGAATGGTCATCTTCTTCACGATCTTCTTCTGCCGCCGCTGTCGCAGGAAGATTCAAATCGAATGACCTCGGCATTCTATTTTTCTCTGTAAGAGGAAAAGAAGAGAATTGCGTGTCTACCACCCCCGACGACGAAGACAAATTGCTAACACTATTCTGCATGGGTGCAGAAAGTACATTGTTCACTGCTCCCACTCCCAGCCACTCATGGCCTTTCTGTTTCTTCATCATATGAGACCCCACATTCTCTCTCAGTGACGGCACCCCCATCGGCAGTTGCTGCTGCAGGAGAGTAGCGTAGTCAAGAAGATTGCCGGGAATGTGAATGGGAGTTTTAGTAGTAGAAATAGTGCTACTCAAATTCATGTTATGATTGCCCACACCCTGCATTCCCACCCCTTCATTCACGTAAACGCAGGGCATCCAGGGCTTCACTTGTTTACCGAAAGCCGATCTTGCAGACGTCACATTCTTGATAAGCCGAGGGGCCGGAAGTATGGTAGTGGGGGTAGTGGCGCCGCTCTGGTTGTGGACGTTGTCGGGAGTGGGGAAATTAGTTATGGCTTTGGCTCCTGTTATAACTCTGGCAGCATTGTCATATGCTTTTGCTGCCTCCTCGCTCGTGTCGAAGGTACCCAGCCACCTGCGCTTCTTGATTACTGGATCTCTGATTTCTGCCGCGTATCGACCCCACGGCCTCCTCTTCACACCTCTGTAATGCACTTCCTTCGTAGCATTGACATTCCTATCACTGGGAGCCATTAAGGAGCTTTCTCTTGGGGACGAAGCAGCAGAGACTCTGTCGAAAGGAGCAGCAGAGAAAGATAGCTCTATTCTATTCATAATAAAAGTGCAGAGTTGGGGTAAATCCATTCTATAAATAATGTACTGAGTGGGAGTCCGAAAGGCGGCTAAGGAGGGCGGGGTTGATGGGGCTGGCCGGGATGACACACTGTCAGCTGTGTTTTAGGAAACTGTAGCCGTGTTTGACTATAATAGTTAAAAGGTAGAACGTTTAGACTATTGTTATTGGGACAGATTGTTTGATGAGCTGGTAGTTGTTCCCGTTAGATTTTTTAGGCGACAGAATTTTTTGTGGTTGTCAATAAATACATAAATAGACAACTTAGAAATCTGAACAATGGAGTAGGCTAACTAGATAGCAAACAGACCAGCTTTTCAGGAAAAAAAAATGGGCTTGAATCCAACCAAATTTTCAGAAATAATTTAAGTTTCTCATGAATCAAAGTTCCATACATTTAAGAACCTTATCAAAATGAACTAGCCAAAATAGAGTAGCCAAAATTATTAATGTGAATATGATCAATTTAATTTAAAAATTATAAATATCTATTTATTATTGGGCATTTTTTTCTATAGGTTTCATCGAAAATACACTTTACAGGATTCCAATAATAGTCAGCTAAAAAAGTCAAAACCCTAAAAGAGTCAATCTTAATTATAATTTAGTTATATTTAGAATTCTGTTTAGGACAGATTTGTGATGTCAAGAGTCTTTAATTTTATTATTATTAAAAACTAAAAGCCGTGCACAAAAAAAAACACCATCAATTACTTTTTGACCTTTTTCAAAAGATATTTGATATATTTTTTTTAATTTTAAACAAAATGAAATCTGGTTAGATTCCAACAAAACAAGTCAAAAAATATAGACCAAAACGTATAGACAACGCTAAAACTAAAATGGTTTTGAAACGTTTGAACTTGAGCTTTGACAATATTATTTTGCATGTTTTAGGTGACAGGTATCCAACACTATACCATGTGAGCACATTTTTTTACGGTCAAGTCAAATATACTCAATGTTTTGCCGTTTTTCACTACTCTTCTTATGATAATTTAATGTTTTAGGTGATAGGTATCCAACACTATACCATGTGAGCACATTTTTTTTTATGGTCAAGTCAAATATACTCGATGTTTTACCGTTTTTCACTACTCTTTTTATGATAATTTAATAAGGCTGGTAATAAGCATTCCACTACATAGTATTTATGATAATTAATAAGGTGGGCAATAAACATTCGACTACATAGTATTTAATGATTCGTAAGTAGTGGTCTGTATATTTAAAGTTATTTTAGTTTTGATAATGGGTACGTAATGTTTAGAATTTAATAGTACATTTATTACATTTGAAAATGAGTTTTCCATACTTTTAAGGATTATAATTGTTTTTTATTACTTCCGTTATGATCAACGACACCTAAAACCTTAAACTATATTTTTTTAGTGGTTTGACACTTCGTTTGATCAGATTGTGAAAGTAAGTACAAACATGCCCTACAAAGAAAAGTATGGTCTTTGTTTGGAGTGTTGCTTCATTTGCTTTCATGATTCGACATTAGAATGTCATCATTGTCACATACTCTTTGATTTATAACAGTAGCCTTGCTTCAATTCATAGGATGTGTCAATGAAGTTGTGCTCATTATATGCACAAACGGTGCTTGAAATATTGGGAATGTTGTGAATTTTTATACCAAAATGTTTCATAATTTGGATGATTGATCATAGTGATAAGCAAAAGTTATAATAGTCATGATCGTAAATGCAATGATTTCATCATTTTTATTATCAATGTATGCCTGAGTTTGTTAGAAAAACAGGATCATGGAGCAATAAAATAAAACAAATGCGGAAATAAAACACAAAAGATACACAATAAAATAGAGACACAGATATACGTGGTTCACCCAGTGTGGGCTACGTCCACCAAAGAAATTGTCAGGTCCTTCCTTTATTATTATCCAACAATTGAAGGGATACAACCTACAACAAACCCGTTGTAACTTCTTGTTAATTCTCTCACAGTCTCCTCTCTCAGAATACAATATTCGCCATAATGCATAAACAAAATACATTTCCCTCATAACAGAGGGTTGCCTTCTAGGGCAAAAAACCCTAACAAAATTTCTATCGTTAGATCTGCGACCTTATAATGAATGGTCCAGATTTATAGTGAAATTACAATATACATTTACAAGGAAATTTTTCCTTTGGGGGCTTCGTCCTCGAACCCCCATCAGGGGACGCTACCCCCAAACCCCCCAGCCAGGGGGATAGCCCCCTCGGACCCCATAGAGGGGGTAACCCCTCTCTGCACTCCCCCGCGTCGAAGAGTGTACATACTTCTAGGGTATAAATACTTCATGGGGTATAAACACTGTTGAAAACAAAAGACCTCTGAATCAGGAAGATAATCAGGCTCCACAACCAACAATCTCTCACTTGTAGATTGATCTCAACAAATCCATTGCTGTTGTATATGTTGGACTCTGAACCTTCTTGGACCTGACAAATTTCTCATCTTCATCTTCATTCTTGATGACCAACTGTAACTGAGCAGGAACTCATTTTCTCCCTAGTTACTCCTTTTGTTAACATGTCTACAGGATTTTGGCTAGTGTGTATCTTTTACAACTTCAAATGTCCATCTTCCAAAGCAGATCGTATGAAGTGGTACCTCAACTGTATATGCTTAGTCTTAAAATGGAAGGCTGAATTCTTTGCAAGATGCATGGAACTCTGACTGTCACAGTACAACCCACTGTTCTCCTTCTTCTTTCCCAATTCGTCCATAAACCTCTATAACCAAATCATCTCTTTACTAGCGTTTGTAGCAACAACATACTCTGCCTCTGTTGTTGAAAGTGCAACAACATACTCTGCCTCTGTTGTTGAGAGTGCAACAACCTTTTACAGTTTCGAAATCCAACTTACTGTTGTTCCACCTATAGTAAAAACATACCCTATGGTGCTCCTCCTGCTATCTTTATCACCTGCCATATCTGAATCAACATATCCTTGTAGAAAAGTGTCTGAACCTCTAAAACATAATGCATGAGTAGCAGTACCTCTCAAATACCTGAGAATCCACTTTATTGCCTCCCAATGTTCTTTAACTAGATTGCTCATATACCTGCTCACAATTCCCACTGCATGTGCAATATTCGGTCTTGTGCAAACCATTGCATACATCAAGCTGCCAACTGCTGATGAATAAGGGACCCTAGACATGCATTTTATCTCCTCCTTTGTCTTGGGACACATTTCCTTAGTTAATTTGAAATGGTTGGCTAAAGGTGTACTAACTGGTTTTGCATTCTGCATTCTGAACCTTTCCAACACCTTCTCTATGTACTCACCCTGAGATAATGTCAATTTGTGATTTTTTCTGTCTCTTGTTATTCTGATACCAAAGATTTTCTTTACAACACCCAAATCCTTCATCGCAAATGAATTAGCTAATTTCTTGTTGAGCACATTTATATCCTGCATATTAGACCCTGCAACAAGCATGTTATCTACATACACTAGCAAGATAATATAACTTCCATTTTCTAGCTTTTTAAAATAAACATAGTGATCAGAATGACATCTACTATAACTTTGTTCTGTCATAAACCTGTCAAACTTCAAATACCACTTCCTTGGAGATTGTTTTAGGCCATACAAGCTCTTCTTCAACCTGCATACCAAATTCTCCTTCCCTTTGACCTCATACCCCTGTGGCTGCTGCATATAAATCTCTTCATCCAAATCCCCATGGAGAAAAATTGTTTTTACATCTAATTGTTCAAGATGCAAATCTTCTACTGCCATGAGAATCAAAATAGTCCTAATTGAAGTCATTTTAACAATAGGAGAAAATATTTCATCAAAATCTATACCTTTCTTTTGTGCAAACCCCTTTACAATAAGTATAGCCTTGTACCTTTTTCTCCTCCATCTTCTTCGTTCAAATTGTAAACCCATTTATTCTGCAATGCGCTTTTTCCTGTAGGCAACTGAACCAAGTCCCAAGTCTGGTTATTTACCAAGGAATCCATTTCCTCCTTCATGCCTTGCTCTTACTTCTTTTTGGTGTCTACCTGCATTGTCTCTTTGTAACATTCTGGTTCAGCAGAATCAATCAACAATAAATAATACAATGAAGGAGAGTATCATTCAGGGGGTATACTTAACTTGGTAGATCTTCTAACCATACTTCAGGAGTTTGAGGTACCCGCTTCTCTTGTTGTTGTACATTTTGATTTTCTGGTTCCTTTGTAATTTATTTTTCAATGATCTCATCAAGCACTATGTATTCTTGTTTTTCTTTTTCTTGTTTATTTCCCTGCAACTGATCTTTGTACATGACCTTCTCATTAAATATGACATCTCTACTCCTAATGGTTTTTTTTATTTTCATAATTCCATAAGTGATAACCAAAATCATTAACACTGTATCCAATAAATGTACACTTCTTGGATTTTGCCTCAAGCTTTGTTCTATTTTCTTTATCAATATGGACAAATGCTTCAAAACCGAAAGTCTTCAAAAAAGAATAATTTACCTTTTTTTTTCTATCCATTCCTCCTCTGGAATTCTACCATCCAAAGAGCTTGAAGGTCCTATGTTTATTAATTAAAAAATAGTATCTACAACATCTGCCCAGAACTGTAAGGGCAAACCAACATGCAATCTCATACTCCTTGCATGATCCATGATTGTCATGTTCATCCTTTCTGACACACCATTTTCTTGTGGTGTTCTTGGAACTGTCTTCTCTCTACGAATCCCATGGTATGAAAAGTAATCATCAACCTCCTTGCTGCAATATTCACCTCCATTATCTGATCTGAGACACTTCAACTTTTTTGCTGTCTCATTCTCAACCAAAGCTTTCCATTTCTTAAAAGTATAAAAAGCATCATATTTTTGTCGAATGCAATAAACCCAAGTTTTTCTAGTTGCATCATCAATAAAAGTAACATAGTAACAAGATCCACCAAGAGATGATACCTGAGGTGGTCCCCATACATCTGTATGAAAAATCTCTAACCTTTCATTCTTCTTTTCTTTTCCGACTCTGAGAAATCTGACTCTCTTTTGTTTTCCATAAACACAATACTCACATAAGTCCAAATCAATTTGTTTAAGATATGGCAACAAATTTATTTTGTGAAGTTTTTGCATTCCATTCTCACTCATGTGTCCCAACCTATGATTCCACAGTGTTGTATCCACTCCTGTAGAAGCTAAAGAGATAGAAGAGTCAGTATTACTAGTACATAAATACAATGTACCTACCTTCTCTCCTTTTGCTATCACCAATGATCCTTTGATGACCTTCCACGCCTTATCTGAAAATATGGATATACAAACTTTACTTGCCAACTATCCTATTGAAATTAGATTTTTCCTTAGATCTGGAACATGTCTTACCTCTTTCAACAACCATTGGTTTACCTTTTGCATATTTATTGGTTATGTGTATGTAGTGGACTCAAGCTCTGGTCCTTCTACTTCTCGTTCTCCTTATGTTTCAGGTACTTGCACATTCCTGGGATATTATTCATCGTATTCTTGCTTAGCAACATTGTAACACTCCAATAACTTGTGAACACTCATAGAAGCTTTGTGCACATTGCACACTAGTACCACCTCTATCGACCCTTCTTCTAAAAATATTTTAGCTTGAATATCCTTTAGCATTGCATCTATTGATGGAGATTCATGTTCAAATATAAATGTGACCTTGAACCTCTGAGTCAGTTTGTCCTAATTGGTTGTCTCTCTATGCATCTCCAATTTTAAATACTAGTTCTTTAGAATTGTGTCCAAGGTATGTATAAATTTGTGTATCCATTCCTCCTTTGGTGTCAAACTCCATCGGTTTCTGCACTGCTCCACATGATTTTTTGGATCACTCTCCCCTGTATACTTGGATGAAATATTCTCTACGTCGGTACAAAATCTCTCTTGCATTAGGCTTCTACACTACAATAGTCTTTCATTACATATTTGTGTGCAACCCACCATTTGGCTAGATTCACTTTGAGGATGACATCCAGTGCCAACAATATTTTTTGTTCAGATATCGGCACCTCAAACAACTTTAAAAAAATCTTATATCATTGAATCTATCATACCTAGGTGGGTCACATATCTTTGTTCCAATCCAGTGCAATGATCGAGTTATGCATGCACATCGTCTAGTTGATGGTTCATGTATCCTCTGCTACCAATGCTCCAAACCTTCCTCTGAATCTGATGCACACAAACTAATATTTATCCAACTTAATGCACCATCTGTAGTGGGGTTAACATAATCCTCTATCTGCATAGTCATGTTATACAAATTGCCAATGTTGTTTCCTCGTGTTGGCTCTATGTATCTCTTTCATTATGTTGGGTCCAATGGTGCAGTAACTTTCAAATATTTGATTTCAAATATCATTTCCCTCCTTTTCAAATTAATGATCACATGATTATCAAAGTCCCATTCAAGTCCCATGAGTTATGGATAAGGTTGACTATCATCTACGATCTCAATGACTTCAAAGTCTACCACACTACACCCCATCTATGTTCACAATTACTCTTGTCAATCGACCAATTGGTACTATCTTGTGTTGATTTGCGAGCCTTAACTGAACAAGAGACCAGAACAACTTGGGTTTCCACATCATTTCATAGGTCTGCTTAGGTAACATATTCACATTAGATCCTAAATCCAAGGTAACATTATCCACATCATATTCCCCAATTTGTGCACTGAATCTGAATTCTCCATTGGTCCTTTTTTTGCACAGTACATGATTCACCACCCTCTATGTGATGGGGGTTTCCCTTCCTTGCATGTAATGATCAATCATTTCATATAGTGCATTCAGTGTAGTTTCATCTTTCATTATCTCTACACAACTTCTCAAGAATTCTGTTAGAGTGATTACCTTCCTAGTTGACCTCTATGGCACAACGCAATCTCCAACATGAGGTGCAAATGATGTTGATGCTCCCCAATCCTATCCAAGTACCTCTTTCCGTGCCCTTTGACATGTCTCCTTTTCTTGCTGAGGATCAAAGGTTTCTATAGGACCTGTTGGTTTATTTACCCATTGCTCATCCTACTTTCCTCCATTCACCACATCAACCCCTGTTCTAGATCCTCCATGTGTAACAACTCTATTCTAGGTCCTTCATTTCATTTTTTGGTTGATATCTTCTCTACATTTTTATTTGGAGTCTAGTTTTGATTCCCCCTCGCCTTCCATTTCACAACTAGTTGAGGAGAATATTCTTTCACATGGTCCAGTGCTCTATAGTATGTGCACATTGTACATGGATTCACCCAGTCAAGGGCTAAGTGTACCGGCTGATTACAATTGTAACATATTATTGGTCCTCTTCCTCCTCTGCCAAAATTTCCTTTGCCTCAACCTCTACCAAAATTTACTCTATTCCCTGGATTAAATCCCCTCTATTTATTATACTATTAACCACCTCCTTCTGCCGCAACATTCTCCTCCTGAATCTTGTTCATATCTATAGTGCGCTCCCTCATCAAACTGAATGCACAACAATCCTTCTCTTTGTGTCCGACTGACTTGCAAAAATTACAAAATAAGTTCCTTGGTGTACTCTGATACTTATGCAGTAGTCGACACTTAGTTGGATAATGTCCCCATTTCTTACATGTCTCTCAATAACCCCCTCTTGGTAAAGGATTCAATGCTCCAATTTCCAAATACTCCACGAATGTTGGGCATTCGTCCTTGTGATGGCCTTTAGTCTACACTTGGTACACCATATTTGTTCTCGTTTCTCCTTCCCTTTTGTAAGTTGTTCCAGTTGAATCGTCAAAGCATCCAACTGCATCTGAACTTATGCCATCCCTCCACTGTCTCCTACATGGGATGATTCCAATTTCATTGCAATTTCCAGAGCCTCAGGCTACGACGCAACTTTCTATCAACGACCTTCGAATATGTGGTAGAATTCCTGCAATAAATCATTATTGATGTTGTTGATCAGGGATATAGAAAGTGATTCTACCCATCATATCCTTAAAACATTGGTCATAATCCCAGACCAATTCAGTTTGCACATGTTTAATTTCCTTCAGCTCTGTAACATACTATGACTCATACTTTGGTTTCTTGAATATTTTAACAATTTTTAGCTTATCTCTACCAAAGTCTTGGCTTGTCCTGTAGGCGTTGTAATCTGCACCTTCATGTACCAGACTAACGCATGGCCTTTAAATGTTGTTTCCAACTTCACAATCTTCACAGCCTCATCTTGGACATTCTTTGAAACCCAAATTGTCTCATAGACAAACATATGTTGTTATGGGTCCTCTGACCCAACTCCCTAGAACTCAAGAAGTCTGAGAGTGTTGTCTACCCCTTCCAGGTTTCTTTGTGTAGTCCTTCCTCCTGATGATATTGGTTGACTTTGACTCTGCACACTACTCCAACTGCTCTAATTTCTACTACTTTGTCCTTCCTTGCTAACTATAAGCGATCTTGATAAGTCTTCAATTGTTATCTCATATTGTGGTGATGCACATGGGTTTGTGGATTCGACACAGGATCCAGTCTGAGTAGGACTTGAAAACTCTTCTATTATAGGACTAGACTGGAACTCCTCTTCCTCTCCTCTATTATGCAATATCTCCACGATTTGGACTATTGTGCAAGGTCCTCTCCCTTCTGTCTCACTGTGTGACTCTCCTTTCTCATCCTCTATCTTTCACCTATTGTACCTTCTTCCAATGTGAAATACTCTAAACTCCTCTTCTTCCTCTGATACAATTTCTTCAGTTCTCTGCATCCTTAGTCCCTCCCTTCTTCCTTCATCGCTTCTTTCATTCTCTCGTTTCCTCAAACTATCCTCTTGTCATCCCATGGTACCCCTATGTGCATGAATCCCCTTATAAATCAGACTCCATCGTCATCACTTACTTGTCACACAACAACATCTTTATCCACATACCCAATGATTTCATGAACCTTCCACACAGACCTTTGAAGAACTCCCTTTCTACAACACTATATGAATGGGTACAATCTACTGCAAATTTTGTAATATATCGTCCTAATATACTATCTAGCCCAAAATCATTTGTGTGAGAAGCTTGATTATTTACATAATTCAGTTGTCTTACCAACTCTAAAGTCTAATTCCTTGACACTGCGGTTTGATATCTTGCAATTTTTTCTACTAGTTTCTCTAACCACTCAATAAGAATAATCGAAAATTCGCGAAAGAAAATTTCATGCAGCTCTGTGTACACATACTTTTTCATCCACTGCTCATAACTCACCCAAGGGTTTCTATTCTCTTTCCAAGAAAACTCTCGTTCCTTCCCTTCTAACCATTCTGAGATCTATTTCTTAGTCGCCCTCCAAAACATTCCCTCAATAACAAATTACGATTCCCGACAACATAACCATTTGTTAGCGCGTGCACGGTTGTAAGACCCTAGGTTCACGTTATCTTGACCAACAAAAACCCTTTAGAAATTGACCCTTTTGGCATCACCTGCATGCAAGAAAAGTCTCACCCGAGGCATCTATTAGGGTTGTTGGAACCAAGTTTCTGCAATAGTCAGGGAATGGGAGGTGATCATCTTTGTCATTCTTACTTATCTTTTCTGCACGCATTATTCTATATTTTCTCTTCTTAGGTTTCTTAGTGAATTCAATTATGTATTACCATTATACATCGGATTACAACATAAATTGATTAATGTATGTAATGTTCCTGACTTGGCTAGTCTAGGAAACATTGCTAATGTGTGTGTAGGATCAAAGGTTTATAGCATATAAATGATCATACAAATAATAAACGCGACAAAGGACTACAAAGTTTGTATTATGATATCTCTGTGGATTACAAAATGGTTGAATGCGACTGAATAACTAGCAATACTCAACTAGATCAACATACAAAGGATCTTAGCCAAAATATAAATAAGCAACTGTGGCTGAATAAAATAACAACACTTGGCTAGATCAAAAGACGAAAGAATCTTAGCCGAAATACAAATAAGCAACTAAAATATAATACCCGGAATATGGGAGCACTGCGGAATCAATGAAGAATGATGGAAGACCTGGATGATCTTCCTGGTGACTAGGGTGTGTCTTTCAACACCAAAATCAGCCAACTGGTGTCTTCCTCCTGGAATACACTGAACTATCTC
>ML828156.1:53486-64621 GCA_009831015.1 Picea engelmannii | reverse complement strand
ACCAATATAAGTGTCAATTGTGTGATAAATTTACATGTTGCATTATTGTTTACATGTTTATTTTTATGGGTTTATCTCATGTGTGGTTATAACTATCTGTATATTTATGGGTATTTCCTGTATATGATGCTTGTATACGTTTACTATTATTTCAGTGTGAATTTGTGCATTTACATATGTATTTGTCTGTTTACATTTTATATACATATTTCCGCAAGAGTTATGTTTGTATATAATTTTAATTGCATGTAGTTCGAAATTTGTTATGTGGAAAAGCTCAGTTGGATGTTGGGTATGTTACAGTATGTTCCACAAAGATAAGAGAAGTGTTCTCTCATGTATCGTGGCCCAGCCTAGGTGGTCAGGGACGTTACACTATGGTTCTCTTCAACATGAGGTTTTATAGTGTTTACCATAAAATGCCTGTGGAGATCCGGTATTCTGAGGCTACTGCCATGGTGTACTATTTAATGGCTCAACCTTCTCTTGAGAGAAAGGAAATATTCATCCTTAAAATGCTTATTTGAAGATGTTGAAGAAGTCGAGGAGAACATCTGTGCTAGCAAGAAGATTTGAGATCGAGTATATTTTGAAAATCTGCATGCACAAGATGAACAACAAAAGGACTGTCAGTATATTTCATATTTGCATCAAAAAGATAGTGAGTATGAATCAGATCTGGAACATCGGCAAGGTTGTAAGTATGTTTTACATTTGGAACCAGATTCTTCAGTGTTTGTAGATTTTTCTATGGACAAGGATGCATGTCAAGCTTATGATCAGTTTTCAAAACATGTTGAGCATATTATAACTGATGATTGTATAGAAAATTATATGTTCCTAGCAGATCATTATCAGTGTGATTTAAAACCTATTGTACCATTATCTTGTGATCATCATGCTGAAAACGAAGAGACTGCAATTGTTGATGATCAAGAGTTGATTTCAAAAGAACAAGAAGGTCATCTATTTGCAAGAAGAAAGGAATTTATGAATGAGCAGTTATTTTCTATGGATCAACATGCTCTCAATCTTGGTTTTAAGGATCTATTTGCATCCTTGTTAGAGTCTTATGTTTCATATTTTCTGAAAATTTCAAATTGCATTATTTCACCAATACTCATGGGTGAGTATGGTTTTCTGAAGGAGTTTGTGTCGTTGTTGCTATATTTATGTTATTAGTCATTGATCAATGACGTAGATGAGATCATTTCATTCATCAAGTTACTTGGATGGTTACTGTGGAAATCTTCTTTTACTTGACCAAGTTTCAAATTTGGTTAGGGTAGGGTAGCATAGGTAATAATCTTTCTTCCCAAGCATTACTTTCCTTCAGTTTGTAGCGGGTCTTTCAGTTTTCTTAAATAAGCGGTAGTTGTTAGTGGTGGTATCATAGGTTGGTTGTATAGAAGAATCCATATCCCAATGGATAAGGCGACTGGAACTGTTAGGTTCTTGGAGCTGTTGGAGTTACTTCACACACACCTATGATTTATTTTTCCTAAGGATATTCCTTGTTTATTAGTCATAATTAGTCATTATCCAGTCTCCTATATTTTAGGGGAAAATATTCCACCTGGAAAATATTCTCTTTCAGTTGACACTTCAGTTTGACTAGTTGAGTTGAGTTTAGATGTTGCATTGGTTTTGTCACCATGCAACTTTGGGATCATCACCAACTCACTACTCTTTGTTCAGTCAGTTAATTGAAGACTAGTTTACTAGTTAACTCAACTAGGTGGCAGTTCACTCCCGTAACTGCCTGAGAGACTAGAATAGGTGGCAATTTACTCATGTAATGGTTGTTATGTGTCCGGATCAATCTAGACCACCACTATGGCTCATTGGTTACTCGTGTATCCTATATCTATTGTAAATTATTCACTCTTTGAGTGTGGAAATGGTTAATGAGAATTCTTCCATTCTTTTTCTCCTTCTTCTTATTTTTCTCAATTTCTCTCTACAAATGTGTGTATCGTTGTTTAGCTAGATCTATTCTATGCAGATTCAACCCATTTACATGGTATCAGAGCCAACAGACTACTAAGAAAAAGCTACACCAAATCATGTTTTGCAGGTACAAAAGATGGATTATTCACCGAAAATGCTTCTCACGCCTTATAACTATTTGGAATGGAAGCCAAAAATTCTACTTCTTCTCAAATACAGAGGCATATACCAAATAACTATGTGATGCAGGAGCATCGTAGAAAGCTAAAGCACGCGCCTAGTCAAAGGAACAACTGAACACGCGGATGCAAAAAGGCCGCGTTTTTATGAAAACGTTTTGAATTTTGAAATCTGAAGCATTAATGTAATAGCTAGGAGAAGCGTACTTACATTTATGTCTTGGAGATATGAACAGATCTGGAGAAATTATTCTCATCTGCCGGATGTAATAGGAATTTAAGTCTGTTAATGTAAAGTAGGTAGATATGAATGTTAGACTAGAAAATTTAGAAACGTAGGAGGGAAAATGGATATAGACACCCTCACCCTTGTATCATTGTAACTTTTGATGATCATTCAAAATTCATAAGCTATAGAGCTGTAGTAGATAGTTGTAGAGAAGAACCCATGTACAGGATCACTTGAGTTAATATATGAAGCTTTGACTCAACTTTCATGGTGTTATGATGCTTATTGTTTACATTTGTTAAATGGTATGTTTACAGTTGATTTGTTTCTTTGTTGTGCATTTGTTTCAATGTTGCATTGTGTGTATGATTTCATGGTGAATGTAGGAAGTCTGAGAGAGGAGAAGAATGAGTTTCAATTGTTTCTCTTCCTGAGAATTACTGCAAGGAGTGTAGTGAACGTCCGCAAGGTGTGCGTTGACGAGGATTTGAGTTTCATCTCAGAAAGCTCAGGAGAGATATCGTTGTTCTCATACCAGTCGAAGTGCAAGTGATGCACATATCCGTGCAAGGTGTGTGCAGGCTGGTTGGAGCCTTAGAACTTATCAACTAAGGGGAAGATTGAGAGGACCACTGTTGCAAGGAGTGCACAGGGTCGGATACTCAAATAATTAGAGGTTATTTGAAGGTTTTCCGCAAGGAGTGCGAGCAGGGATCCTTTTGGGAATCTTGAGTTTACAAGTGAAAGCTCAGGAAGGATAACACCTTTGAAGTGCTCAAAGGGAGACGGAGATCGAAATTGTCTCATAGAAGTGAAGTTAAGGAGGGAGAACACCGAGTCATTTGGACAAGGGTCATTGAGGAGTGCATCTAGTGGTCAAAATTCTCCATGGAGAACTCGCAAAGTCGCAAGGACCATAGGATCCAGAGGAACTGTAAGGTGGTTAGGAGTTGGATGAATCTGCCACCCTGACATCAAGAGTCAACATGGACTGTTGATCATGGTCAGTTTGAGCCGTCAAATCATTTTGGGGATTCGGAATTCGCAAGTTTGGAGTGCAGGCCAAAATCCTTGGTCACGCAAATTCTGAATCGTGAAAGGGATTATCAGGTGTGGAATTTTGGAATTTCGGTAATTCGGGGTTTGGCATACCAAAAATTTCGATGACAAGGAACTGGGACCCTTTGCATTGAAAATCCCGAAGTTGCGAAACGTAGTGTGCCTTTGGTGTGGGATTTCAGCATTTCGGTTTTCCGGAGTTCAGGAAGTAGAGGAGATAGTGCCTTTGGAATCGAGAGTTTCAAACTCCTGGTTCACGAAATCCCGAAGAGGAAAAGGAAAAATTCTCGAAAAGTCGAGGGGCAATAGTCGTTGGCACCAATCGGCTTTCAGGGTTTCGGGACTCAAGAGGTAGAGTTGCATGGTCAACGCAACTCCTAGAATCGCGAAGAGGGAAACGTCGAAAAGGTGGGTCCCAAGTCTCAGTCAAAGGGTACTTGCGGTAGAAGTAAAAGGAGGGGTCAAGCTTCAGCGAAAATCTCGAAAGGCCATCGATCTCGCATTCCTTGGGACGTTGAGCCCATTTCGGCATTCCGGCATTTCGAAGTTCGGGGAATCATAAGGGAAGAGGATTGATTGTTGGTTGTTCACTCAAAGCCCCGAAAGCCGAAACTAGTGGGTAACATGTGGCATGTGCTCGTCGCATTGGAGCAGTCAACCTTCGTTGACGTGTTGCATTTCAGCATTTGTCGAGAGCTGTGGAAATATATCGGGACTCTCCAACTCCCGAAACCCGAAGTCCTTTGTGACTTAAACAAATGGTTTAATTAACCCTTGGCATGGTTTTAGTGAAGATCCTGAGTGGATCTCGGCCCGAGGGCAGGGGGTCTGTGCCAGAAGTGGTATCAGAGCACAGAACAAATTCTTCGCTTTTTGTAGTAGAGAGAAAAGAGAAAAAATTTCATCCATGCCGCCAAGAAGAAGAGATAGGCCAATGTCTGATCCAACAGTGGAAAGAGAAATGCGTGAGTTACATGCCAGACTTGATGCTATGGAGACAGCACAGAGGCGCACAGTCGACGTTGGGGATATCAGTGAGGCTGAAAGTGAAAATGAAGCTGGAAATGAAGGAGAAGAAGTTGTAGTTGAAGATGTTACAGATGAACGCCTATTCAGGGTTGTTGCAAGGATAGGTGCCAGAGAAAAAATGGAGATTCCCATGTATGAGGGAAACTTGGATGTTGAAGAACTTCTAGACTGGATTAGAGCTCCAGACAAATACTTCGACTATGAGGATGTCAAGGAAGATAAGAAATTTAAACATGTCGTTACTAGACTTAAAGGGCATGCCGCACTTTGGTGGGATGAACTGCAGGCTGACAGATGTTGCAAGGGAAAGCAGAAAATCAAAAGCTGGGATAGAATGGTTGCAAAGATGAAAGCCAAATTTATACCCAAGGATTATCAAATCACTCTGTTTCGGAGGATAAATAATTTGAGATAGAAGTTGATGTCAGTGAAAGAATACACTGAAGAATTCTATAGGATAAACATTAGATCAGGTCATCAGGAAAGCGATGATAAAAAGGTTGCCAGGTACATGAATGGTCTATGATATGACATTCAAGATGAGACGAGCATGATGACCATTCGAAATGTAGAAGATGCTTATCAGATAGCTCTGAGATCTTAAGAGAAGTTGAGCTGGAAGCAAGGTCAAAGAGGCCGAGGTAGAAGTCAAGCCAGAGGAAAAACGATTTCCCAAGACAGACTCAGAGACCTAAAGAAGAGGGAAAGAAACCTCAAACTCAACCTGAGAGAGCAGGAAGCTCACAGGGAAGGCAGTATGCTGATAGAAATACTTTTCCTCGAGCCAGAGGAAGAGGAAGAGGCAGAGGAGGTGAAGTGAAATGCTTCGTCTATGGAAAAACCGGACATAAATCCTATGAGTGTCCAAATAGGAAGAAAGATGGTGGTGAAACTCACATTTCCAAAGCTCAAGGATGGAATGTTAAGGCAGAAGATGCTGAGGGCGAAAGATATTTAATGATGAGGAAAGTTCTCTTGAAGCCGGAGAAGGAGGCAGAGAACCCATCCCAAAGAAATAGTTTGTTTCGGATTGCCTGCAAAACTAAAGACAGGGTATGCAAGGTCATAGTGGATAGCGGTAGCACAGACAATCTCGTATCTACAGAGATGGTAGAAAAGATGGAGCTGGAGATTGTTGTACATCCAAGCCCATAGAGGGTTTCGTGGCTACAAAAGGGACATCAGGTAAATGTCACTAAACAGTGTTTAGTTAAATTTAAAATAAGAGGATATAAAGATGAAATATTATGTGATGTCATTCCCATGGATGTCTGTCATCTATTGCTGGGTAGACCATGGCAATATGACAGAAACGTAGTTCATGATGGGAGAAAGAACATGTACACCCTGGAGAAAAATGGTAGGACTCACATGTTGCTGCCAATTAAGGATAAAGAGGTGAAAACAAATATGAGAAACATTATACTTCTCATGAGTGGGAAGGAACTTCTTTGTGAGGATAAGAAGAAGGAAGACACACAATTTATTGTGGTCAAGAAGCCCAAAATTGTTTTGACCAATACGAGGATAGATGATTTACCAGAAGAAATCCAGAAGTTGCTGGGAGAGTTTGTTGATATAGTAGTGGACGAACTACCTTGTTCGTTGCCACCTATCAGGAGTATAAGCCATCATATTGATCTTATACCTAGAGCCATTTTTCTGAACAAAGTAGCATATCGATTGATGCCGCAGGATAATGAAGAAGTTAAGAGACAGGTCCAAGACTTAATGGACAAAGGATTGATTCGAGAAAGCTTGAGTCCATGCGTTGTTCCGACAGTGCTCAGCCCAAAGAAATATGGAGGCTGGAGAATGTGTACAGACTCAAGGGTGATCAATAAGATTACCATCAGATACAGATTTCCATTGCCAAGGATGGATGACTTGATGGATTGCTTGAGTGGAGCAATATTTTTTTCAAAGATTGATTTGAAAAGCGGATATCATCAAATTCGAATGAGAGAAGGTGATGAATGGAAGACAACATTCAAGATGAATGAGGGGCCGTATGAATGGCTTGTCATGTCATTTGGCTTAACGAATGTGCCCAGTACTTTCATGAGGTTGATGAATGAGGTCCTGAAGGATTTCATAGGGAAATTTGTCATTGTATATCTTGATGATATATTAATTTTCAGCAAAACAGAAGCAGAACACTTAAAGCATTTAGTTGCAGTAATGAGGAGATTACAGCAGGAGAAATCGCTGATTAATATGAAGAAAACGCCATTTATGAGGACAGAACTCATTTATTTGGGTTTTGTTATCTCTGCAAATGAATTAAAAATGGATCCGGAAAAGATAAAGGCAATTAAGAATTGGCCATCACCGAAGAGCGTGTTTGAAGTTCGAAGCTTCCATGGTTTGGCTAGCTTTTATAGGAAATTCATTGAAAACTTCAATGGAATTAGTGCACCGATGATGGATATGGTGAAGAAAAGACATAAATCTTTTCACTGGACGGAGGAAGCAGAGAAGAGCTTCAATCTGATGAAGAAGAAGATCACTGAGCAACCAATTCTAGTTTTGCCATATTTTAGCAAGACATTCCAGGTCAGGTGTGACGCGAGTGGATTTGCAATTGGATTGGTCTTGAGCCAAGACGATAGGTCGGTCACGTACTTCAACGAAAAACTGAATGAAGCGAAGGTTAAGTACTCCACGTATGACAAAGAATTCTATGCAGTCATACAAGCACTAAAGAGATGGAGACACTATTTGGTTCCCAAGGAGTTTGTTTTGTACAGCGATAATCACGCTTTGCAATTCGTGACTTGACAGGAGAAGTTGAACCAAAAACATTCTAAATGGGTTGAATACATGCAAAATTTTACTTTTGTGACTAAGCATATTTCTGGAACTGCTAACAAAGTTGTTGATGCTTTGAGCAGGAAATGTTTGCTTATGCAGGAATTCAGAGTCAAGACTTTGGGTTTTGATAACCTCAAAGAAATGTATAGGGATGATCCAGACTTCAAGGAGGCATATGAGGCATCTGAGAATCCAATTCTTAGAGATAGAAGCCAGTGGACTGAATACATGATCCAGGATGGATTATTGTTCAGGGGAAATCAGATATGTATTCCAAAATGCTCCATGAGGGAGAATTTGCTGAAGGAAAAACATAGTGGAGGATTTGTCGGACATTTCGGTCATGACAAGACGTTATCAAAGTTGAATGGCTCATATTTTTGGCCAAGGATGAGAACAGATGTTAAGAAATTTGTGGGCAGGTGCAGAATTTGCCAGCACACGAAAGGAAAAAGACAGAACATAGGGTTATACCAACCATTGCCCATACCTGAAAGGTCGTGGGACACAATGAGCATAGATTTCATATTGGGACTACCAAGGACACAAAGAGGATATGATTCGATCTTTGTGGTAGTCGATAGATTTTCAAAAATAGCACATTTCATACCATGACAGAAAACCAATGACGCAACTCATATTGCGAACCTAATTTTCAAGGAAGTCGTCAGACTTCACGGCTTGCCAAAGAGTATCATGTCTGATTGAGATACCAAGTTCGTAGGGAATTTCTGGAGGACCTTATGGAAGAAGTTAGGGACAAGTTTGTCTTTTAGCTCGGCACATCATCCTCATACGGATGGACAGACAGAGGTCGTAAACAGGAGCTTGGGAGATTTGCTGAGAAGCTTAGTGACTGAACACTACAGTCAGTGGAATCACATTCTGCCATAGGTGGAATTCGCTTACAATGATTCACTCAATAGAAGCACAGGGCAGAGTCCATTCCAGATTGTATATGGAATGCAGACAAAGGGAGTTTCTAAATTGAAAGATTCGAAACAAAATGAATTCAGGAGTGCTAGTGCAGAGGACTTTGCAGAAGGAATGAAGGATCTTCACAGTCGAATTAAGGAGCGATTGCAGAGTTCAAGTCAAAAATACAAGCAGAGAGAAAATCAACACTGGCGAGAACTTCAAATTGAAATTGGTGATCTGATTCTTGCACATCTGAGGAAGGAAAGGTTCCCAAGGGGAACGTATAATAAGATGAAGATAAAAAAGATTGGACCATGCAAGGTCATAAGGAAATTTGGGGCAAATGCATATGAGATTGAATTACCCGATGGGGTCAGAATCTCACCAATATTCAATGTTGCAGATTTGTACCCTTACAGAGCTGAAGAAGCAGGGGAAGAGGAGGAACAGAAAGAAATTCAATGGACAAAACAAATTCCTGTAGCTGTAGAGCCACAAATGGAAAGCATAATTGACAAAAGGGTTAGCAAAAAGACGAGGAGAAAAGAGAATTTTGAATACTTGATCAAATGGAAGGGACATCCAGTTGAAGATGTCAGTTGGGAGGATGAAGCAGCAATTCATAGGCATGGACAGACCGTGCAAGAGCTCATGAACAGGAGTTCATGAAAATTTTCAAGCAAGGGAGTATGATGCAGGAGCATCGTAGAAATCCAAATCACGCGCCTAGTCAAAGGAACAACTGAATGCGCGGATGCAAAAAGGACGCATTTTTATGAAAACGTTTTGAATTTTGAAATCTGAAGCATTAATGTAATAGCTAGGAGAAGCGTACTTACATTTATGTCTTGGAGATATGAACAGATCTAGAGAAATTATTCTCATTTGTTGGATGTAATAGGCATTTAAGTCTGTTAATGTAAAGTAGGTAGATATGAATGTTAGACTAGACAGTTTAGAAACATGGGAGGGAAAACAGATATAGACACCCTCACCCTTGTATCATTGTAACTTTTGATGATCATTCAAAATTCATAAGTTGTAGAGCTGTAGCAGAGAGCTGTAGAGAAGAACCCGTGTACAGGAGCACTTGAGTTAATATATGAAGCTTTGACTCAACTTTCAAGGTGTTATGATGCTTACTGTTTACATTTGTTAAATGGTATGTTTACAGTTGATTTATTTCTTTGTTATGCATTTGTTTCAATGCTGCATTGTGTGTATGATTTCATGGTGAATGTAGGAAGTCTGAGAGAGGATAAAAATGAGTTTCAATTGTTTCTCTTTCTGAGAATTCCTGCAAGGAGTGCAGTGAACGTCCGCAAGGTGTGCGTTGAAGAGGGTATGAGTTTCATCTCAGAAAGCTCAGGAGAGATATCGTTGTTCTCATACCAATCGAAGTGCAGGTGAAGCACAGAGTCGTGCAAGGTGTGCGCAAGCTGGTTGGAGCCTTAGAACTTATCAACTAAGGGGAAGATTGAGAGGACCACTGTTGCAAGGAGTGCACAGGGTCGGAGACTCAAATAACCAAAGGTTATTTGAAGGTTTGTCGTAAGGAGTGCGAGCAGGGATCCTTTTGGGAAGCTTGAGTTTACAAGTGAAAGCTCAGGAAGGATAACACCTTTGAAGTGCTCAAAGGGATACGGAGATCGAAATCGTCTCATAGAAGTCAAGTTCAGGAGGGAGAACACTGAGTCGTTTGGACAGGGGTCATTGAGGAGTGCATCTGGTGGTCATAATTCTCCGTGGAGAACTCGCGAAGTCGCAAGGACAGTAGGATATAGAGGAGATGTAAGGTGGTTAAGAGTTGGATGAATTCGCCATCTTGACATCAAGAGTCAACGTGGACTATTGATCGTGGTCAGTTTGAGCCATCAGATCATTTTGGGGATTCAGGATTTGCAAGTTTGGAGTGTAGGCAAAAATCCTTGGTCACACAAATTCTCGGATCGTGAAAGGGATTATCAGGTGTGGAATTTCAGAATTTCGGTAATTCGGGGTTCGACATACTGGAAATTCCAATGACAAGGAACTGGGACCCTTTGCATTGAAAATCCCGAAGTCGTGAAACGCGGTGTGCCTTTGGTGTGGGATTTCAGCATTTCGGTTTTCCAGAGTTCGGGAAGTAGAGGAGACAGTGACTTTGGAATCGAGAGTTTCAAACTCCCGGTTCGTGAAATCCCAAAGAGGGAAAGGAAAAATTCCCAAAAGGTCGAGGGGCAATAGTTGTTGGCACCAATCAGGTTTCGGGGTTTAGGGACTCAAGAGGTAGAGTTGCATGGTCAACGCAACTCCCGGAATCATGAAGAGGGAAACGCCAAAAAGGTGGGTCTCAAGTCTCATTCAGAGGGTACGTGCGGCGAAAGTAAAAGGAGGGGTCAATCTTTGGTGAAAATCCCGAAAGGCCATCGATCTCGCATTCCCTAGGACGTTGAGCCCATTTCGGCATTCTAACATTTCGGAGTTTGGGGAATCATAAGAGAAGAGGAACGACTGTTGGTTGTTCACTCAAAGCCCCGAAAACCAAAACTAGTGGGTAACAGGTGGCATGTGCTCGTCGCGTTGGAGTAGTCAACCTTCATTGATGTGTCGCATTTCGGCATTTGCCGAGAGCTATGGAAATACATCGGGACTCTCCAACTCCCAAAACATGAAGTCCTCTGTGACTTAAACAAAGGGTTTAATTAACCCTTGGCATGGTTTTAGTGAAGATCCTGAGCGGATCTCAGCCCGAGGGCAGGGGGTCTGCACCACTATGGAAATGGAAGTAGAGAATGATTTTGTCGATAAGAAAAATGACTTTCTCAATAGACAAGATATGGTCATAGGATGTATCCTCTATTTTATTTCTCCTGAAATTCTCCTGAAATTATGTGATGTCACAGAAAAATTCATTCCAAATGAATTATGGACCAGATTGAAGGTTCTATTTGGGAATAAAGAAGATTGTGAAGATT
>ML828156.1:28594-53312 GCA_009831015.1 Picea engelmannii | reverse complement strand
CTTCTCATTTTATTTTTTTTATGCATTATAATTTGAGGGGGGGGGGGTTGTTTCCATGAGGTTTTCCCTCTTTCCTCGTTTATTTCAATGTATCTTTTGTATTTGGGTACCTAACATGGCCTTATAGCCGGGACCCATTCTTTATTTGCACCATAGTGATGTTCAGGGGGGGTGTTGGAGTTACTTCACACACACCTATGATTTATTTTTCCTAAGAATATTCCTTATTTATTAGTCATAATTAGTCATTATCCAATCTCCTATATTTTAAGGGAGAATATTCCACCTAGAGAATATTCTCTTTTAGTTGACACTTCAGTTTGACTAGTTGAGTTGAGTTTAGATGTTGTATTGGTTTTGTCATCATGAAACATTGGGATCATCACCAACTCACTACTCTTTGTTCAGTCAGTTAACTGAAGACTAATTGACTAGTTAACTCAGCTAGGTGGCAATTCACTCCCGTAACTGCCTGAGAGACTAGACTAGGTGGCAGTTTACTCGTGTAACTATTGGTGTGTGTCCAGATCAATCTAGACCACCACTATGGCTCCTTAGTTACTCATGTATCCTATATCTATTATAAATTATTCACTCTTTGAGTGTGAAAACGGTTAATGAGAATTATTTCATTCTTTTTCTCCTTCTTCTTATTTTTCTCAATTTATCTCTGCAAATGTGTGTATCATTGTTTATCTAGATCTATTTTGTGCAGATTCAACACATTTACAGAAACCTCACAAGGAAGCCTCCATCCTAGTTGGAGCCAATGTTAGCGCTTAAATACGCAACATCAAAATTTTAAATTTCTTCACCCATTGTGTGCTATATTTGTGAATATTCAGATCTTTAACCAATTCTGACAGCTTCCAAACTCTTTCATCAACTCTTGAAGAGCTCTCATTGTCAGTTTTTTCTAGAAGTCCCATGATTTCTTGTCCTCTGGTCTGCACTGCAAAATGTTAAGTTCTTGTCAAACTCTCACCTTTTGTCACTTTGCAGATCAAAATTTTTATAAAACATGTATATAATGCATATATATATATATATTCCAAAACCCTTAAAAATACGGTTTGAAATTATATATTGGTCATTTTAAAATTTGAAGCAAAAGGTGATGTGTGCTCGAGTGTATTACCTATCCTAAACCATTACCTATCGAACAAGCACAACACAAGTTGAGCCAAGACCAAGCGCATAAGAGCGTCGAGCATCAAGTCTCGAGGAGGAGGAGGAGGAGGTTACAAGGAAACCTTTGTGCGCAACGCATCAAGAGGGTTTGGAATCGCTGGCACATATAAAACAAAGCAATTTTTTTTTTATCGATGTGGGATATTACCCTTTAAAACAAACCAAAAGAAGCGCAGCCCTGAAATGCCATTTGTCTCGATGCATGCTCAACATGAAGTTTGTGTAGCTGAGGAGGAAAAAGGTATTTCGAAGGATCAAGAACAAAAATGAGAGTCCAAAGAGTCAAATCCAAAGGAGCAGCGTATACATGGAGCGTTGATTAGTAGTCGGTCTTCCCTGTGCATCATGGAGTTTCTTTGCTCCAGATAAAAAATACACAGGAGCGCCCAACTAAGGAGAAATAATAGATGTCAAGACGGATTCCCAGTGTCAAATAGAATGCCAAAATTAGTATCGAATTCTAGGATAGAATCGCCAGTTTTGAGCATGTTTATCATAAGAAGTGTCAGGTGTTAAAATACTGGTCGAAATGCCAATTGTCCAAGCTCCACAATGGAAAGGATTCACGAAGGTTTTCCAAACGCCATCACTAACAAGTTATTAAGGCATTTTCCATTATCTAAATTCAAAGTATGATGAACGCCGAGTTTGCCTGAGAGGCCAAATTTTCGCATAGAACTTCAAGTGCCTGAGCCATGAGGAGCATTGATAATGCAGAGCTAACCCGATCATTGGTTCTTAATGTCATAAAATCACAACTAGAAGTGATTGACGAGTTAAAGGGAGTAGTTCCTCAGTTTCTGCATATAGTTGAGACAATGCACCATCGATGTTGTTCTACATTAGAGGCCTTGCCTTCCTCGAGAGACAACTTGAATTCAAGGGTGGGACGACTTTGTGAATATTTACTGGAGATTATGGACTTCATAAATGATGTTGTTGCTACTCTGGATGATTTTGTGGAAGCATATCCTGTTGCTGCCTCATGTTTAATCTCTCGAGGGGTTTCCAATGAAGATAATCAAGAATTACTCCCGACCTTGGAAAATATATATGATTCACTGCTGCCAATATTACAGAATGGTTTAACTTTGATAATGGAAAATGCCCTCAAGTCTGGAAGATAAAATATGACACTGCCCTAATCAGATTCAATGTTTATGTCAAGGAATATGGCAGTCTAGATCTCTCCTTGTCTGTGCTGAGATCTAAAATCTGTGAGCTTTTCCAATTCAATCCATATGAACAGTTTGTTATTGCGTATGTTGATGAAGACAATGTCATTGTAACTGTGGCACACCTACATCAATTATTGAAGATGAGTTCAAGAACTACTTTTTCAAGTTTGGCAAAGTTGTAGAACATCATATTATGCAGGGTCGAGGCAGTGGTCATTCTAGGGGTTTTGGTTTTATTACTTTTGACAGTGAGAAGGCCATAGAAGAGATTATGTCCAAAGGCAGAATGCTCAAATTAGGTGTACAGAGAAGATGTTGAAATACACACAGAAGAGATTGAGAATTAACAAAGCAAGTGTATCTTGACACTTTGATGCAAAGTTTTGAAATGGGTATGTTGAGAGTATTAAGGAGCCTTTGAAGATTGTGGAGGAGAGAGAAAGATTTGATAGAGACCCGAAATCTTTTCGAGAATCCTACTTGCAAGAGAAGGTGAATGTTATCTTCAACACTATGCATAGATGACAGTGGCAGTTAAAACTGCATCTCAGATTTTGAGATAACAGATATACAGGTGGCATTCAATTTTAGTATTGTATTTCAAGAGGTTTAAATGCATAATGTGTTATGAATTCCTGAGGTGATACAGAATGTAATACAGATTCATGTTCTAGAGGTTTCAAAGGAGTGGTGGTTGCCAGGTGTCAATATGGATCTTGCGAGTTGCTAGAAGGTCAGTTATGAGATGGAGGGTGACTTATAAAAGGAAGAAGAACTCAAAAAGGACAGTTCATCAGCATAAAGGAATGTTAGGGGTGTGGCCAGGATGACCCTTTTTTTTAACATTTAATTATCTTCTGTTATCCACATGTTTTCTTTTCCATTTTGAGGGCAGAGGATCCCATGATAGAGTGGTTATTCAAGTGATAGTGATGTCACTGACAGTGAAAGATATAAAAAGACTATTGTAAGTCTGATAGAGGGTTAGAAGGAGCTAAGGAGAGGCATCTTTCGACCAAAGGGGATTCAAAAGTGTCATCACTATGTTCTTTTCTTTCTCTGTATTTTTCAGACTTGTGATTACTTATCAATTGAGATCAAATTTTATTTTTCATCTCTATCTTTCTCTGTCTACGGATATTAAAGAGTGACTAATTTACTCTTCTTCTTATTCATACAATGATTGAGTGATGGTCTTATTTCTTTGCATTGGTGATAAATAATTTGTTAATACACAGATTTTTACTGTGAGTTGAATGTTTTAAAGTGCTGGAAGTATCTTTGACATGTTCAGATCATAGTTTTATTTTCCTCATTCATTTATCAATCTTGTTGTCTGATCTTAAGTTGCTAAGGCCATTTTTTCTTAAGGATATAGTTGGGAAAGTGTACAATAGATGAATTTGATTGTCCTTATGGTCAAATCCCTGTGACTTTAAAGCTTATCTTTCAAGATTAAATTTGAATTATTTGCATGTTACCAAGCTCACATGATTACAGTCTAGGGTGACTCTTGGAGTGATAACACTATCCACAGGGCAATGGCCAAGTTGAAGAAATCAACAAAGTTCTAACTACTATGCTTTGACAGATGGTATGGATTCACAAGTCAAGCTGGAACACAATGATCTTTTCGACATTATGGGCCTATCAGACGTCTGTTAAATCTACCATGGGGTTCACACCTTTCCAGTTAGTTTATGGTATCAAAGCTATTTTTTCGATTGAATGTGAAATCCCATCTATGAAACTAGTTGTCGAACTTATCCCTAACACCACAGACGAAGAAGAACATCTCCTGTATTTTATGCAATTAGATGAGACTCGTCGTGATGTTGCGTTATTTATAAAAACCCAAAAAAAATGTGTCAAATCTCAATATGACAAGCATGTCAAACCGCGTGTTTTTTCTGAAGGCGATTTAGTTCTCCTTTATGAACAAGATCGTGACTTATTGAGGGGCAGTAAATTTGAGCCCATGTGGCATGGCCCTTATATCGTTAAAAGAGTGTTGGAGAAAGGGGCTTATGAGCTTGTGGATTATGATGGAATCCCTTTGGGTGAACCAAGAAATGGGATTTACCTAAAGAAGTACTATGCTTAAAGTATTTTTTATGAGTTCTTTGTATTTTTAGTGTATCATACTCTAGTGTGCTTTTTTCATTTCTTGTTCTACCTTTAAGCTACTTACCTTTCCTTGTGTTTGGTTTCCAGATGTCGACATTCTCACTACCCTATATCAGCTTTGTTGATGGTGCTAGTCGCAGTACTCAAAACCTAGTGTCTGATGCATGGAAAATCTATGAACCTACAGATGAGTTGATCAATCTACATGGTGTTTTCCTTGGTCATGCAACTAATAATATTGCGGAATACAATGTAGTTATTGGTCATGCAACTAATAATATTGCGGAATACAATGTAGTTATTGAGTTATTAACTGACGCCATTTCATTGGGCATCTATCATCTTATTGTACGTCTTGAATCAAAACTAGTGGTGTTGTAATTGAGTAACATTTATTCCATCCGAAGTCCTACATTGTTACAGGTATACTTATGAATTCGCCACTTGGAAAGACATTTTGATTATATTGAATATCAACATATTCCTAGATGTCTAAACACATTAACATATGCATTGGCTAATTATGTTTTAGACATAAATTTGCGCCATTTATAAATTCAAACACACATTTAAAAGACAAGTAAGTCGGTTCCTGATATCTTCTCATTTCGTGCCGAAAATAATCTGGATCATTCCTCGGGTCACCAAAGAATCTTTAAAATAAAACATTGTTGGGCCTTCTAAAGATATATTTTTCATCAATTCATTTTTTAGCACATTGAAAAGGGAAATGGACCCCATGTCCAGGGATGCAACCACATATGAAGTTTCTTTAGAAAATATACTATTTAGATTAGTAATTGGAATTGCTTCCCAGCATGAAGTTTGGACTGCATACTTTCAAGACAAATCTCAAGGGTGAATTTCACTTTTAGCAATAATGTGTAATTGCATAATGTTAGGAAAAGACAAAATCATGGAATTCCAAAGTTTGTAACTATCAATAGAATCTTAAGAAGTCCCAAGAAACAGTTGCAACCTAGGAGCTAGATATGTCTAAGAGCACCTATTACGAAAACTGTGGAGAGGGTTCATTATGTCAAAATAACGCAGATCTCTCCTTGCTAAAGTGATAAGCCTCATCATGATCCCAAGGATAAATTAGTTAATGAAAGAAGGACAGGTGGTTGAGCAATCAAATTCCCCCTTAAATGGAATCATGGAGGGTATAGTCGAGAAGACAGAAAATTGTCAGCCCGAAGTACCACGGAGGGCAGTTTTTCCTGCAGGTTCGGACTGACCCGAGTTTTCTTCTGACAAAAGGAACAAGATAGGTGGAGAATCCTAGGATAGGAAGGCCAGCTCGCACTCCTAGATGTTGTCTTTTGTTTTTATTATAAATATATCAGACGAATAATATGAAAGAGTCGGATGATTGACCAGAGCTCCCTTTGTAATATTTTGATTAAACATAGTTGTTCTCTGGTTATGTATGAGACTTGAAACATTTTCATTAATGGAATTCAGTTTCATTTCATCATTTTTTTTCTTCTTATTCTGAAATGCTCATGATTGGATGATCCATATGAGATGTTGTGGTTGTGTTATAATGGAGGTTTTATTATAATGTTGCTATGAATGTTTTTCAGTTTTTTAAACTTTAAGATCAAGAGGTTCTTGTGACTGAGTTTTTCTTCTTCTAGTTGCTTGAAGGCATGATGCTTATAGCAGACCTATCCACCTTCCTCACTAAGTCTTCCTTCTATTCACCTTTATCCTTAAACCACTGACTAAAGTTAATCAAAACCTCATTTTTGTATGCATGCTAGCCCAAATTTATGTGTTAAAACATTCTTATGCTGAGCTTTGTCCATTTGACCTTTAATTATTAATTTTCATCCACAAACCTTTTTGATGGGTACTGGGATTATCCTCTTGCAATCTAAGGGTGACTCTCAGTGCTAACAAGAGGTTTCCATGTGGTGACCTCTCATTGGCTTAATCATGCCACATGTCGATGAACAATTGGTCCACTTGGGTTGTATAGCATACCCAATCCACTGTCAATCTATCATGCCACATCACATGCCTATCATGTGTCACTATGTGAGAGTGCCACATCACCTTTACGATCATACAATCATGGTCCATGTGTCACCCTTGCAGTGGTGACACGTCCCACTTTTGAATTTTTCCTTTGACTTTTTCCATTTGACTTGAACTTTGACCACTCATAAATTTTTCATACGAACTTTGTTTGAGTCAATTTTTGCACCTTTGGAAATCTATTACCGAGCTCTACACATTGATGGTATTTTAGAGAGTATTTGAGAAAGTCAAATTTTGAGCATTTATGGGTCCTTTAGGTCCTCTGTGAGTGCTTCAGATCCTCCTGGATCTCTGTGAGAATTATTGGATCCTCCTGGATTAGTGGGCCATTATCCCTGTTACAGGAGCCCTGATTTTAGCATAATAAAATCATTCTCAACATTGGTTTTCCCTCTGGGGTTTTCTAGGGGTTTATACATGAAAACTTTGGTGTTATTATGTGTTTGATTTGGTTTCCTTATTTATGCTTCCACTGTATGTTTAGTTGATTACTCAGTTGTGATTTTAGTAGATAAACTAATTTTGTTTTAGCTAATTTTCGGGTGTTGAGTAGGATAAATTTCAACAAAATTCACTACGTCTAAACCTAAGAGATTGGCCATTGTTTACTCCTTCATTTTTTATAAATTCAGAGGAATAATTGTGAGGAAATATTGTAAGAGGATAGAAATCATAGGACCTAAATCATTTTCCATAGCTACTAAGTACCACTCATCTCATATACTAGGAAATATCCTATAGATTTAGCTTTAGCTTTAGCGAGAGTTCCATTTTCACGGGATGTTGAATAGAACATCAAAAGCATGGCTAAAGAGATAGAAGAATATAAATCAAGTGTCGGGCTAGGCATTGGAAGAAAACGTAACTCCACTGATGTTTATCCTGTGCTCTGATACCACTGTCAGGATAGGCATTGGAAAAAAACATAACTCCACTAATGTGCTTTGCATTAACATGAGACGTGCATAAATACAATCGAAATGATTTTTGGTCTTCCCAAATGGATGACTCTTCTTATCACCTACGAATATTCATATTTACATTATTATTACAATAACACAATCCCAAGTATTATGTGTCAACATCAAGGATGAGACACATTGAGGCAGAGGTGAGACACTATAAGGTTGAAAAAATCAACATCATTGAATCCATATATTGTGCTCATGAAGTATGAGATGAGTTGGGGACTACACTTAGACAATTATACACCAACTTGAAATAATTTCAAGAATTTTCCACATGATTGCTACCTTCATTAGGGATAGTCAAAAATAAGAACATGGAGTTGGAGGGAGTTCATTTGACCATAGATGATATAAATAAATTGCAAGAAGAAAATACATGCACACCCCCTGATCTCCCTAGGATGACAGAGAGGGAAAATCAGCTAAATCTTGCAGCACTGACTAACTGCAAAAAAGAAAGAACATCGTTAGAAAATGACATATTTGATTCAATAGGAAACTGCACATGCCTATACACTATTGCAGAAAATTTGATTGAGAAATGAAAATTTCCTAAACTTGGAGAGATGAATGTACCCAGACCCATGGATTAGATCCTAGTTGAACTACAAGAATATATGCACTCTAGGGAAATATTCATAGTAATAGTTCCTCGGGTCACCAAAGAATCTTTAAAATAAAACATTGTTGGGCCTTCTAAAGATATCAATTTCATCAATTCATTTTTTAGCACATTGAAAAGGGAAATGGGCCCCATGTCTAGGGATGCAACCACATATGAAGTTTCTTTAGAAAATCTACTATTTAGATTAGTAATTGGAATTGCTTCCTAGCATGAAGTTTGGACTGCATACTTTCAAGACAAATCTCAAGGGTGAATTTCACTTTTAGGAATAATGTGTAATTGCATAATGTTAGGAAAAGACAAAATCATGGAAGTCCAAAGTTTCTAACTATCAATAGAATATTAAGAATTCCCAAGAAACAATTGGAACCTAGGAGCTATATTTGTCGAAGAGCACCTTGTAACACGGGCTTTTGCTCTTTGTAATTTGGGGAACTATTTTTTAGAATTTTAGTATATGAAGGTTATGATTATTCAATCCAAAATGAAGGTTATCATTATTCAATCCAAAAATATAACTTATGAAGATTATGATTATTCAATCCAAAAATATAACTTATGATACTTTTGTATATGACAACAACAACTTGGAGGAAGTGCCTTCATACACATATCTCGAAATCAATATTCATCACAAGCTCCACTGGAACTACAACATTGAGAAAATGATAAATGGAGGTTGGAAAGCTTATTATGGGCTTGAAAAGAATTGTAAATCAACAAACATTTGGCTATGGGATAAGAAAAAAAAAATTCTTTGAGACTCTCATCACTCCTATTATCTTACATGGATGTGAAGTTTCTGGATGCATCATCTCTAGAGAACCTTGAAGAAAGATAGAGCACATTCAAAAGAATTTTATAACCTATAATCTCAAAATTAAAGGCAATACACCCTATCATATGCTCCTTTGAAGTGAGTCTTTCCCCCATTGAGAACCTATAATCTCAAAATTAAAGGCAATACACCCTATCCTATGCTACTCTGAAGTGAGCCTTTCCCCCATTGAAGTGAGCCTTTCCCCCATTGAAAGCACTACTATGAGTAGGTACCTAATATACAAGAACAAGATAAACAACATGGAAGACAAGAGGCTTCCCAAAATTGCTTCAAACTCCAACCAAAACCACATGAGGCTCAAGCTAAGATGGCATAAAGATGCCAAGTGTTGCCTAAATCATTGGGGAATAAAGGAATAGATCATTCTAAAAAATAATGATAATATTAAAAATATTGTTACATCTAAATGTAAAGAGAAATTGTGGGGCCATAAAGAATTAGAGGATAAGATAAAATTAATATATTACAAGGAGGTGATCAACCCTAATCTAGAAGATCAAAAGTATATCTGTGTTTTGACTAGCATAAACAAAATCAACATTGTAAAAATAAGAACATACTCTATGAATCCTTGAACAACATTTATTTGTGTTAGCTGTCTTGTTCTGGCAATACTTTCTGTAATTTCATGTTATCACTGTTACATTACAGTCGAATGCATTATTGTTCCGGTACAACATTCCACTAGCTATATTGCAACCCCTCGGGTGACTGGCCTTTCACTGTTATGCAACAGTGAGGTTGAAAGTTTTCACTCCCTCGGTTACAATGTTACAACTGTCCTTCTGGAATCCATACAGCTTTGTTGCCTCCAAAATATTTCCTTGCCGGTGTGAGATTGGAATTTGCAGCTCTGCTGTCTCTGCAACTTTTCTAGAACAACCACAACCTTGCTTCTCTGAATGTGCAATCTCTGCAACCATGTCTTCCACTTGCTAGCATCCAAAAATTATCTTGGCTCTTGTACATCATGAATGAACGGTGTAGCACCATGACAAAAGAGTATAAGGATGATAAACTTCATGATTCACCTCTTCCATAACTCATGGATTCTGTAGTTACACTGTATGTCCGCATTTCAACATGTACTGTATGTCCCTATGTGAATTCGGCGTTTCTGTTCTTCCTCTGTAATTAATGGTTAAAACAAACAAACCATTAAATACAATTTCTATCACCAGACAGACAATGTACAGAACGGCACAACTTACAAAATATAACCAGGTCATGCAAAACAATATACAGAACGACACAACTTACAACAAGTGCAGAACGCGTCAGCCTTGACATCAATTCTGTTCAGATTGGTATGACATGAAAACAGTCACGTGCTTCCCATTGTTCAGTAGATTTTTGTATCCGTCTAATATTGTTTGTAATTGTGATTGCAGTTGTGTCGTTTTGGAGTTTTGATTGGATGGAATTTACTGCAATCAATACAGCATTATTGAGTGTTCATTGATTGCCTGGATCAATGTATATGATGATTTTAGGTGTTTATTGATTATCTTTCAACACAATGTTGGTTTCTCAGATGGGTCATATTATTAAACAGATAATTATAGGTTGGTTGTTTTCAGATGGGTCATATTATTAAACAGGTAACTATAGGTTGATTGTTAAAGTACATCAATATTGTTTATTGAAATTTCTGGATATAAAGAGTTTTGGAAACATCTAAAGTTTCTAAGTAGACACTTTACACATGAACCTTATTCTTACACTTATTTCAGTATCCATTAACCTTCAAACAGAACCATCAACTTAAAACAATTAACACTGAAACAAAGTTACATGATGTACTGTGAATCTCTGTTATTTTAATCGATACATGCATATTAAAGATAAACGTTATTCGACACTGGTTGTTGGGTAAAATGACAATTCACCTGTTCAAGATTGATAATTGACAACAGAATACATATTTATTCATTATGATGTACAAAAGTAATTAAGAGTGTAGGCAGATGAAAGGTACTTTTGAGAGCCAACCACTGCAAGCAACAAAATTTTGTAACCAACACAGATTTACAGTTATTCAAAACTTGATTGTAAATTCAAAAAAAATTTAAAAAATTGGTTAAATAATGTTATATTAAAAAAATAATAATAATATTAAATTGGTTCAATTAAAAAATAATTAAAATAAAGTAGATTCAATTGAAAAACAATTATATTTACTTTGTAAAATTGAAAAACAATTATATTTACTTTGTAAAATTAAAATTTAACATAGAATGAAATAATAAAAATAAAAATAAAGTTATATGATGCACTATGAATCTCTGTTATTTTAATAGATACATCCATATTAAAGATAAATATTTTAGGTAAAATGACAGTTCACCTGTTCAAGATTGACCATTGACAACAGAATACATATCTATGCATTATGATCGACAAAAGTAATTAAGAGTGTAGGCAGATGAAAGGTACCTGCTGAGAGCCAACAGCAAGCAACAAAATTGTGCAACCAACACAGATCTACAGTTATTCAAAACAAATTCAAAATCTTTGATAAAAGTTAGTTAAATAAGTTTATATTAAAAAAAATAACAATAATAAAAAAATAATTAGTTTAATTTAAAAAATAATTAGTTTAATTAAAAAATAATTAAAATAAAGTAGATCTAATTAAAAAACAATTACATTTATTTCGTAAAATTTGACATGGAATAGAATAAAATAATAAAAATAAAAATTACTTCGGAAGAAATTCAATCATTTTTTATTTTTAATAGATCCAAATTTAAAATAGATCTATAGATTCATTTTAATTTGGGATGGAAAAAAATAATATAAATTCATTTTAATTCAATCACTCTCTATGTTTAATAGATCTCTATGTTAAATAGATCCAGATTTAAAATAAATCTACAAATTTATTTTAATTTGGGATGAAAAAAAACGATTTTAACTTGCATATGAGAAGAGCTTGTTGAGAAGAGCTTCTTCTAATAATGAGTATAATCTATTTTCAATTTAAATTATAATAATTAATATAATTCATTTATAATTTAAATTATATTAATGACTAAAATAACTAAAAAAATATTAAATATAAATTATTATGCTTTTAAAATTTTAAAATAAAATTAATTTTATTTTTATAAATTAAAAATATATATTTATTTTAATTTTCAATATGATGATGATGATGATGATTAACGTCCACTAAGATCGAACTGTGCTCTAAAAACATTAAGAGAAGCTTTCCAAGATCACCATACTTTTGTTAAGTTAAGAGGTTAGGAAGGTTGGTAGTGTGACAAATATTTTGAAAATGAGATCTAATATGGGTATAGGGTGGACAATCTAAGAGAAAGTGGTTTTCATCGTCAATCTTCTTAGAGTCACAAAGGTGACACACTCTTTCATCCCATGGCTTTTTAGGAATTGACCAAAGCCAAGTTTCACTATGGAGCTAGTGAGAATTTGTTCTTATCTTAGCAATGCTTATTTTTTTCTTTACACTTGCATCTAGATTAGAGTTGATTACATTCTTATAACACCTTAATTTTCTTTTTTCCTCTAACTCTTTATCACACCACATTTTCTCCTTAAATTTTGATTTAACGTTTTTTTAATAGTATCTTTATTCTGCAAAGTGGTGTCTTCCATGATTCCTCAATAGTTTAGCCAAGACTGAGCATTTTATGTCATCCTCACTTGAGTCGATAGTGGTTATGACTCAATTTTGAAGCAATTTTAGGAAGCCTCTTGTCTTCCATGTTGTTTAACTTATTCTTATACATTAGGTATCTATTCATAGCCATGCTCTCAATGGGGGAGAGGTTTGTTTCTAAGAGGAGGATGGGATAGGGCGTATTTCCTTTAATTTTGAGATTATCGGTTATAAAATTCTTTTGTATTTGCTCTATCTTTTTCAAAGAGGAGTTTATTCTTATCCCAACTCCAAAGATCAGTTGATTTACAATTGTTTTCAAACCCATAATAAGTTTTTCATCCCCCAATAATCATTTTCTCAATGCTATAATTCCAATTGAGCTTGTGGTGAATATATTAAATGAAAAAAATATTAAAAAGTTCACCTACATATGTATTATCTTTCATAAAGAGATAGAGCTTTTAAAGGAACAATATCCACTTATTTTTTCCATAATAATCCCTTATGTTATTAAATTAATAATATTTATTTCTTTATATGTTATTAAATTAATAGTATTTATTTCTCTATAGTAATTGCATATTTTATGAATAAATTAATAGCACTTACCTTCTTAAGGTATGATAGAACAATTAGGTCTTAGTGGACTTTAATCATCATCATATAGTATTTATGTAATCAAAATGGAAATATTAATTAAATAGAACCATAAAATAAAATAAAAACATTATGAATAAATTAATAACATTTATATATAGTGTGTATATAATCAAAATGGGAATATTATTCCTGCTATAAAATGAATTCAAATAAAACCATAAAATAAAAGGTCAAGGTAAAGAAAATTAAACACATTTATATTCAAAGGTGGATTTGAGATGCAAATTAATGATATTCTATCACATTATCATAGTGTTATAGAAAACTTAAAATACAACAATTATATTATATTTGGAAATGATTTGAAAGTATTTTTAATGACTTCGAATATGGTGTAAGAATGAAATGAAATATTTAATTAGTTTTTCAAATAGGGGATTAAACATGAGATATTTTACATGAAGTTTAAGGTATTTAACTAGTTGAGCTAGCCTACCATGTCATGTTGAGTTCATATTACACTAATGTAATATATAAATTGTTATAAAAAAAACAATAGTTAGAGGTGACAGGAATTGGTGGGGTTCTCCTAGGCTATCGAGGAACGCTTGAATCATCATACACCTAGGGATTTGGCCTCTCCACAAATAATCAAGAAGATGCTTACGCCCTCCTACAAGGAGTTATTTTCGCCAATTCGAAAATGATCACTCACTTAAACATAGTGAGGGACTCCAAGATCATAATTCACCACTTTATCTTTCAAACCTCTCCCCATGACACCAAAATCAACTCCATCCTTCTAATAATACGACACACTCTCTCCACTATCCCTTAAACACAATTCTACCATAAGCATCAAGAAAATAATGGCCTCACAAATCACCAAGCCAACTTAACTTCCACCATGCATATCAAGGTGTTGAGTGTCAATGGAGTCACCACCTTCACTCTCGTTCCATGATGTCATCGCGCACTACAGTAGTAACTAGAGGGGAGGGGGGGCATGTGGATACCTAATTCTCATTGTCTTCCCTCGTGACAGATCCCTTCCAACCTCCTATTCATGTGCCAAGTCACATTTCACCTCATGATTTCACCCCCCCACCCCCCAATGCCCCCATCCTTTCCGTCGAGATTCTTCTACTCCCTTCAGTACAGTCCATGTTCATTATTGTAAGTAAAAATTGATCCACACAAAGGGAATCATCATGGCTCAAACGAATCCATTGCACCATGATGGGATCCCACGCTTCACTCAGCTCAAACTTTATCATGTCCTAGCTATAGATCATATGGCTCCTATCAATCGGCCCATCATCATAATTACTCTATGTTTGTGTGGAGTCTCATTTAAGCACCCTACCTGGGTTAGGACCTTCATTCAATCACCAATCATCCATCATCTCTCATCCACTCCAACTCCTTCCCAGTTCATCTCTGAGGCACTAATTCTCATGGGACAAATGGCATGCAATTCCTCAAGAAACTCAACACGCTCTTGTAATACCCTTGTTTCCCCCAACTTGTAATTAATCATTTATTTATGATCACCATGCTATGGCATGGGAACAATGTAAATGTATTATTGTTTAGATTTTCCATAATTGACTGTGGGGGTGAAGCCTTGAAGTATTGGCCATGATATCACTAGAGGAAAGAGTGAGGAAACTGTGGAGAGGGTTCATTATGTCAAAATGACCCAAATTCTCCTTGCTGAAATAATAAGCCTCATCCAGATTCCAAGGAAGAATCAATTAATGAAAGAAGGATCGGTGGTTGAACAGTCAACTACCCCCATGAATGGAAGCATGGAGGGTCTAGCTGAGGAGACAAAAAACTGTCAACCCAAAGTACCACAAAGTGCAGTTTTCCTACAGGCCCAGACTGACCTGAGTTTCTTCTAACAGAAGGAACAAGATAGACCTAGAACCTTCTTGGGTAGGGAAAATTCATGCAAGAATACACACGAAGGCAGACAAGAAGGAGACACATCGGCCGATAATGTGAGATCGGGGATATGCAGAGAGAAAGAGGAGAGTGCAAGAGAAGCTCCAGTTCAGAGAAGAACTGAGAGATTAAATTGTTCTAGTTACAAGAGAGAACAAAAAATAGGACGCCTCAGAGATGAGGGTCATGAGCTTGATGCCGAGGAAGCATATGATAAACCTCGCAGAGGCTGTGACAGAGAGAGTGTCTCTGAGGAATTGCAATAGTTTCCCCTAGTCATATCATGGCTTGGAATGGGGGTGGTCAGAGTGCTAAGAGTGAATTCCTTTGAGCCTACGGTTGGGTGGAAAGGCAAACACCCACGGTTAGTTGGTTGGGAATCGACTATAATAGATAAGTGATTCATACACCCGGTGTATTAAAATTGAAATGATGGTTGAATTTATGTGGTTATGATTAAAACCTTAGATTGTTTGATCATTCATTATAAATGCTTATTGTTTTTCTGTAAATCCTTGCAATCGAATGGTTTATGTTTGCCTCATTTTAGCAGCTGGAGAGCTATGAGATGTGGGTCTTCAAAATAATTTAGGACTAATTTTTCGGTTCCTACATGGGTCGAGAAACACATTTTCTTATTTTAGAACTTACTTCCCATGAATGGAAGGCACTTTATTCAAACCAGTCGTCCAAGAGACCACGAGATTATGCCCACGGCCTTAACCAAATCACGGCTAAGAGTCGAGCATATACCCCCAAGACTCATTAGAGAATCCATTTGAATAGGACCTTGGAACCCTTCACTAGGTCCGAAAGGAGCTAAGCAGCTTCTGACTTCGGAATTCCAGGAGTTTAGAGCTCCAAGATGTTGTGACTTTACAACCTTCGAAACTAACTGAAGGTAACCTATTGTTATGGTTACCAGCATGGTTGACCGACAATTGGAGGTTCCCTTAACCGTAATTTTGGGATTTGTTCCACCGCTAAACCTTGACCCACTTACCGGTCGTGAAGTAACGTGAGCCATAGATCCGGGGATACCCTAGATCTTCTTTGACCGTTGGATTTACATCATGTTCAGTCCGACGTTGACTACTTCGGGAGAATAGAGGTATCATAACACAAAAACTATTGAATGCCAAAGTTGCAAAGTAACGTGGGTCGTCGATCTAAGGATCCCTCAGGACCCCTCTCGACCGTATGGTCGTGGGGATGTGTGCATCACATAGAGAGTATGTGGGGGTCCACACATCGAGAAATGGTGATGCCATGTGTTGTGACCTTATGACATAGTAAAGAGGTGTCGGTAACCCAAGGCAGGTTCCACGCATCATGCCAGTGTGTTTCAAGTTGACAGGTGTGTTGGAGTTACTTCACACACACCTATGACTTATTTTTCCTAAGGTTTTTCCTTGTTTATTAGTCATAATTATTCATTATCCAGTATACTATATTTTAGGGGAGAAGATTCCACCTGGAGAATATTCTCTTTCAGTTGACACTTCAATTTGACTAGTTGAGTTGAGTTTAGTTTTTGCATTGGTTTGTCACCATGCAACATTGGGATCATCACCATGCTAATTCGACCTTGCCTTGGTATCATCACCAGACTGGCGCATTACCCTTGATTCCCTGAGTTAACTCCTCACTAATCTTTGTTCATTCAGTTAATTGAAGATTAGTTGACTAGTTAACTCACCTAGGTGGCAGTTCACTCCCGTAACTGCCTGAGAGACTAGACTAGGTGGCAGTTCACTCCCGTAACTGCCTGAGAGAATAGACTAGGTGGAAGTTCACTCCCGTAATTGTCGGTGTGTGTCCATATCACTCTAGACCACCACTATGGTGCATTGGTTCTCCTCCAGTGCGCATTAATTTAGTTATACAGAGTATATCATGTGTAAATTATTCATTATTCATAACAGTTAATGAGAATTCTTTCATTCTTTCTCTCCTTATTCTTTCTCAAACTCTCTCTGCAAATGTGTGTATTATTGTTTATCTAGATATATTATGTGCAGGTTAAACATATTTACATGGTATCAAAGATGAAGGATTGCTAAGAAAAAGCTACACCAAAAGTTTTTTGCAGGTACAAAATATTGAAGACATCGGAAAGATGGAATTCCAAAAAGAATTCATTCTTACACCTTACAACTATTTTGCATGGAAGGAGAAAATAGCCATACATATTTGAACTAGAGGGTTGTACAGGTTAACCTTGAATATAGATAGAGAACCGACATCAGCCATAGAAAAATCCAATTACTTAAATCGCATGGACGAGGCACTCGGAACAATTTGCAGTCTTATTTCTCCTGATCTCCTTTTTCATGTATCTTCCTGTAAGACTCCCAATAAATCCTGGACCACCTTGGAAGGGCTCTTTGGCAAACAGGATGAGATGAGGAGACACATTATGGAGGTGGAGCTACTCACATTGGATCCAAAAATATTTGAGAATATCCAATATTTCTTTACAAAATTCAAGGATTTACGATCGCAACTCAAAGCTTGCGGGGTTGATAAATCGAAGGAGGAGAAACAAATGGTTCTCACCATTCTCTCCGAGCTTGGTCCTAAATTATTTGTATTCATATCTACATTCCATACTATCATATTCACCTCTGGAGCCACCTGGAAGATGCCTTCTCTTGAGGACTTTATCGAATCCCTGACACAAGAGAAAACCAATCTCATCAACATGGGCACAATCAAAGGCTCAAGGGCGCATGCACTCACTGTGCATGATGGCAGCCACAAATATCAGAAATATAAAGATAAATATAAAAGGAAATCTCATGCACATCTGAAGAAGGAAGGGTACACAAAACCCTTCACCAATGCCTCTAGATCCAAAGGGGAAAAGGGGAGAAATGCACATATTGTCACAAAGGATTCCATTCGGAATCCGCATGCATGCAAAAACAAATAGATCTAATGTCTCAAATAATTCATCAAAAAAACCTTGGAGATCGCATCCCCGAGGGTGCCAAGAAGAAGATCCGAATTCCAAGAAAGGAAATTCTAGCCATGCCTTGATTGCAATCAACTCCTCTCCCGATGCTTGGATCGTAGATTCATGAGCATCACATCACATGGCTACCTCAAAAGCAGTCTATTCTTCATTGGATTATTGAAAATGTCCTCCTATTCTGATGGGGGACAACTCTTTTGTCGAAGTCATGGGCAAAGGAAGGATTGAACTCACCAACGGAAGCTTCGAGAATGTTTTGCATATTCCCAAACTTTTTGTCAACCTTCTCTTCGTGTATCAGATGACGAATTTTGGCACCAAAAATAAATTCATATTCACACCAAATTCTGTGGACATATACGTCATGCAAACCAACTCTAGGGTTGTTACCAATGAGGTAAATCATCAGTCTAGATTGTATACATCTTCTGAATTCATTGAACATGATTATGCTTTACTACTTACTCATGTTGATGAAAGTAGTAGGATATGGCACGAAAGGTTTGGACATTTGAATTTCATATACATGCAACAACTTAGCAAGCAAAGATTGGTTGATGGTCTACCAAACATCCATTTCTCCAAGTGAGTATGTGAGGGATGTGTTCTCGAAAAACACCCTCAAGAGAAATTCAACAAAGGAAAGTCTCGGCGAGCTTCTGCACCTTTAGATCTGATCCAAAGTGACCTTATGGGTCCTTTTTCACATCCATCCATCAACAAAGTGAGGTTTGTTCTCATTTTTGTAGACAATTCTCACATTTTACTTGGATCTACTTTCTCAGGTAAAAATCTGAGGTCTTTCAACACCTCAAAGATTTCAAATCCTTGGTTGAGACATAGTCCGGAAAGAAGATCAAAGTCCTCCGAATTGATAACGAGGGAGAGTATGTAAATCACGAGATCCATAATCTTTTCCATGAGGTAGGGATTTAGTTTCAGCACACAGTTCCCTATAATCCACAACAAAACGGATTTGTTGAGCGGAAAAATAGATCTCTAAAGGAGATGGCATCTTGCATGCTGCATGCAAATTCACTACCACAAAGACTTTGGGTTGAAGCACTTAATTGTGCAACATACATCCAAAACAGATATCCCTATAGATCTATCAAGGATAAGACCCCCTACGAGGCTTGGAGCGGCGTCAAACCGGAAGTGACCCACTTTCGCATTTTTGGTTCACGTGCATGGGCATGGATTCCCTCTGAAAAGAGAAAGGCCCTTGATCCACAGAGCACTGAGTGCATTTTTGTTGGATACCCTAACGATGTGAAGGGATATCGGCTTATTGATCTTTCCTCGGACCGACTCATCATTGAGTGTATTGTCCAATTTGAGGAAATATTCTCGCATGCACCTGAACAATTGCATGCAGACACCTTCATTCTTCCACCTGTCCAAGATGATGAGCATGCACATGTTGACTCTTCTTCAGACGAGAGTTTTTCTTTAGAGGACTCATATGATTTAGATTCAGAGTCAGTACAGTCGGATGCAAAGTCAGAGCATCTAGATGCAGTTGCAGAGCCAAAGCAGATGCCCAAGTGGGCACAGTCTACTCTTCAAGATGCAGGGGATCTCGTTGGTGATCCAACCGATACTAGGATGACTTGATCTGATTTTGAGGAGCCTCTTGATGCACTCACTGCCACTGAACCATTGCCCTCCAGATATCTTTTCTTGGTTTAGTCTTCAGATCCACATTCTTATGGTGAGGCTGCTGGAAATCCCTTTTGGGAATCTTCCATGCAGGAAGATTACAACTCCCTCCTTGAGAACCAGACTTGGGATCTGGTTCCCCTTCCTTCTGGGAGGAAAATTTTCAGATGCAGATGGGTCTACAGGACCAAGATCACAACAGATGGAAATAATAGCAGATACAAAGCCAGGCTTGTTGCCAAAGGCTTTCAGCAGGTGTATGGTATTGACTATGATGAGACCTTCGTTCCAGTAGCGAAGATGGATTCCATATGATTAGCACTTTCCATTGCGGCAACCAAGAGATGGGAATTTCATCAGATGGACGTGAAGAATGCATTTCTTCATGGTGATCTCTCTAAGAATATCTATATGGAGCAGCCCCAAGGATTTATGAAGGACTCATATTTGGTTTGTCGACTAAAGAATTCATTTTATGGCCTTAAGCAGGCTTCGAGGGCGTGGTATGCCAAGATGGATTCATACCTGTTGTCACAGAACTTTGTACGTTGTAAATCAGACCTGAATGTCTACATGCTCAGAATGGTTGATTCACTTCTACTTTTAGTTATGTATGTCGATGATTTGTTGATCACTGGGTGCTCGACTTCAGCGATTGCTGCAGTCAAGAGGATTCTACATGACAGGTTTTTGATGATGGAAATGGGTCCACTACACTTCTTCCTTGGACTCGATATCAGTTAGGATGCATCAGGCATCAAACTGTCTCAAGCCAAGTATGCACAAGATCTCCTTGAGAGATTTCACATGACAGTCTGCAAGTCTGCTCCAACTCCTTTCCTATCAGGAGTCAAAGTTGAGGATGGCAGGGAGACTCCACTGGTTGACAGTGCACTGTACAGACAACTAGTGGGGATCTTATTGTATCTCACACACTCTAGACCATAACTGTCACATGTAGTTGGCAAAGTTTCCAGGTTCATGCAGGAGCCGCATGAGCTACATTGGAAAGATGCAAAGTGTATCCTTCAATACATACAGGGCACCATCACCTTTGGGATTCATTATGCAACAAACTCTACATTAGATCTCATTGTGCTTACTAATTCTGACTGGGCTGGAGATAGCATTGATCGCAAGTCCACATCTGGTTACTCACTCAGTCTTGGTTTCGAGCCTATATGTTGGTTGAGAAAGAAGCAAGTTGCCATTTCTCTATCTTCAGTTGAGGCATAGTACATAGGGGTAGTTAACATAACCATTCAGGCTATGTGGCTACAACATTTTTTCACTGAGTTGGGCATTCAGTTTCATCAGTCAATCGTCATCTGGCGTGAAAACCAGAGCACTCTGAAGTTCTGCAGAGATCCAGTTTAGAGGCAACAGACGAAGCACATCGAGATCCACATGCACTACATCTAGGACTTAGTACACGAGGGGATCATCGACTTACAGTTCTGTCCTTCAACAAAACAGACGACATAAATCTTCACCAAGACCTTCACTGAGCAAAAGTTCCATTCTCTGCAAATTCGTCTTGGAGTGAAGGAAACAGTTGCCTACCAACTGTAGTTCTTATTTTTACATACATTGTACCTTGAGGGGGGGATTTTCCCATGATATTTTCCCTCTTTCCTCACTTTATTTCAGTGTATCTTTTGTATTTGGGTACCTAACATGGCCTCGTTGTCAGGACCCATTCTTTATTTTCACCATAGTGATGTTCAAGAGGGGTGTTGGAGTTACTTCACACACACCTAAGATTTCTTTTTCCTAAGGTTTTCCCTTGTTTATTAGTCATAATTAGTCATTATCTAGTCTCCTATATTTTAGGGGAGAATATTCCACCTGGAGAATATTCTCTTTCAGTTGACACTTCAGTTTGACTAGTTGAGTTGAGTTTAGATGTTGCATTGGTTTTGTCACCATGAAACATTGGGACCATCACCATGCTAATTCGAACTTTCCTTGGTATCATCACCAGACTAGTACATTACCCTTGATTCCCTGAGACAAATCCTCACTACTCCATGTTCAGTCAGTTAACTGAAGACTAATTGACTAGTTAACTCAACTAGGTGGTAGTTCACTCTCGTAACTGCCTGAGAGACTAGACTAGGTGGCAGTTCACTCCCGTAACTATTGGTGTATGTCCAGATTACTCTAGACCACCACTATGGCGCATTGGTTCTCCTCTAGTGTGCACTCATTGAGTTATACAGAGTATATCATGTGTAAATTATTCATTATTCATAACGGTTAATGAGAATTCTTTCATTCTTTCTCTCCTTCTTATTTCTCAAACTCACTCTGTAAATGTGTATATTATTGTTTAGCTAGATCTATTATGTGCAGGTTCAACACATTTACAATGTGTCCCTCTAGGAGTGGACGTACACTGGAATCTAGGGACCTTTGAGCTATAGTTGTGAGTCATTGATCTAGGGAGTTCATTGAGAACCCCTCAACCATCCAATCAGCTAGTGGAAGGATTTGTGTATAGCACTTCGGAGAAGTCCTACTCCGAGAGAATGAGAGTGATAAGCAGGTGAAACTCCCAAACGTCGAAGCTATGAAGCGATGAGGACCATTGATTCGAGGATGTGTCAGGATCTCTCTTGTACGTTGTATCTAAACTGTGGTCAGTCCAATGCTAACCACTCCAGAAGTAAAGAGGAGATTAAACAACGCAATGTTGGGTATGTGTTATATTCTTTGCATGTGTGTGTGTGGGCGCATCATATATGAAAACTGCATCTGACGATCCCAGGGGGGGGCAGGTATGCCCCCCCTTGGTTACGCACAACACCCTGAAATTTGTTTTTGGGCGGTTTTTGCTATTTTTAGTGGTTTTCTAAATTAATCTCGTATTAAGGGATTAGGGTTTTGGTATCTACGAAATACCTAAAAACATTGTATATATTGTATGGTGAATGGTGAAATTAAATATAATGAATATAAGAAAGGTTTTCCCGGTTGAGGGTTTCCGGTATAAAATCTTTGTGTACTCTGTGTATGAGCCATTGATTAAATTATGTTTTGCTTAAGAATCTATATGCATTGCTTTACTTCACAGATTTAAAACTTACATGTGGTATCAGAGCTCATTTTTGGCTTCAGAGGGACGCCTTTATTGTTGGGGGTTTGGCTCGGTCTTGATAGATCAATTTTATCCTGAGTCTATGATAAACCTGGGTTTAGTGGGAGCTTTTGTAGTGGAGATTCAAGTATAGAAAGAGGAATGGTGAGCTCATCTAGAATTGAGATAGAGAAGTTAAACGATAAAAACTTTGAGCTATGGAAGCTCAAGATGGAGGACCTTCTTGTAGACAAAGAACAATGGATCACTATGGATCCTGGTACACAGCCTACTGGTACACCGTTTACTAGCACACAAGCTACTGGTACACAACCTACTAGTACACAAACTACTAGTACACCAGCTACTGGTATGTCGAAGGAAGATTGGGAGAAGTTGGATAGAAGAAAAAGGAGTATTATTCGACTCTGCCTAGCAGATTCGGTTTTGTTGAATGTCTCGGGAGAATCTACAACCAAGGAACTATGGGATAAGTTGGGGAATTTGTATCAATCAAAGTCCCTGTAAACAAGTTGTTTCTTCAAAAGAAGTTGTATCATCTTAGGATGGAAGATGGAGATTCTGTGACAGAACATCTAAATGCCTTTAATACTCTAGTAAGTCAACTTGTCTCTGTTAATATTACAATTGTAGAAGAGGATAAGTGTATTACTTTGTTATGTTCTTTACTAGACTCTTGGGATAATCTGGTTGTAGAAATTGGTAGTACCACTCAATCTACATTGAAGTATGAGGATGTAGTTTCATCCTTGTTATCTAAAGAGATGAGGCGGGAAAGCATGGATAGTCATAGAACAGATTCTTTATTTGTAAGAGGTCATACCCAAGACAGCAATCATGGTAAACCTTCGGGGGGGAGATCTAAATCTACAGGTAGATCTAAGTCTCCAGGAAAATATTTGAGGAAATGTTGGAAGTGTGGTAAAATAGGGCATTATAAGAAAGATTGCTTGTCTAAGAAGGTTGATAAACCAAAGGGATCTGATAGTACCTCTTCCACAGAGGCGAAAACCTCCACTGAAGAAGGAGGTGATGTTTACCTGGCATCTACAAGTACACATGCAGATCATGATGTATGGTTGATCGACTCAGGTGCATCATACCATATGACTCGTTACAGGGAGTGGTTCTCTGAATATGAAAAATACGATGGTGGTGATGTATTCCTAGGAGATGACTCAACAAAAAAAATCTCGGGATGTGGAAGGGTTAATTTGTTGCTAAAAGATGGAAGGATTAGAACTCTCCCTAGGGTTATGCACATTCCAAAACTAGCCAGGAGATTAATACCTATAAGCAAGATGGATGATGCAGGAGTGGACATTGTATTTGGAAAGAACACTTGCAAGATGGTACGAGGAGCAATGGTGTTGATGAGGGGAGTTCGGTGTGGAACTCTGTACAAGTTGTTGGGAAGCACTTATACTAATGGGTTTAACAGTTCTGTTGTCCCTATACAGAGAAATAAAGAAGACAAGACCAATATTGTCTCTGGAAAGAAGACCATGATGTGGCATCAAAGACTGGGACATGTTGGAGAAAAGGGCCTTTGAACACTACACGGTAAAGGTATGGTTGAAGGTATATCTAATTGCACTCTGGATTTTGATTTCTGTGAACATTGCATATATGGTAAACAGAATCGAGTAAGATTCCCATCTGGTGCTACAAGAGCAATTGGGATCTTAGAGTTGATACACAGTGATGTGTTTGGACCTATTCTTGTTCCATCCCTAGGTAAATCTGTGTATTATGTTTCATTCATAGATGATTTTTCAAGGAACACATGGATTTATTTTCTTAGAAAGAAATTTGAGGTATT